>CM062295.1:164248568-164489639 GCA_031216915.1 Pictodentalium vernedei
TTTATATGCCATGGGGTTCAGCAGGATTCCGTTTGCGATTAGAATAGGTTAGTTCATTTTTTACATGGTTCTAACAGGTAATTAATGTCATTTCTCCCGGTTAAGACATAACCAGATTTAGCTTTGATGGATCTATAAACCTTCTAGTTGTTAACTCTTTGTAGGTGAACACATTTCCCAATTTTACTCGAATAGAGGATACCTTTGGGCTATGATTTTTGGGTGGATACCATAATTCTTTCACGAATGACTAGCGGATGAAATAAAATTTTCAACGAGCGACCGTTGAAAATGTATATGTCACTCATGGAATAATTATGGTAACCACTCAAAAGCATATATATTCTTTTTACTATATACGTTGCCAATACTAAAATATCTTTACGTTCTTAATCTCAATTTGATGCAAAGTAATTGCTTCGAAATCGATTAACAATTCAGTTTTAAAGCGATCACCAGAAAGCCAACGAACCTCTATCTGCGACGAAATTAGTCATCCGCGAAACAAAATAATTCCTCCGGCTTCCTTCTAACCCAAAGCCACACCGAATGTTAATGGATATTGTTACAGTTTTCTGACAGTGTTATTGTTTCTCATTCTTTTCGTGATGTCCAAAATTACCGCTTCTCTTCGCTAAGTTATCGGAACGCCTCGGCTGGGGAACCCACGGCGTTCGGATAGCTGAACTATCTCTTCTCCCACGTCGACGAATCTCCGCTTTCGACTCTGACTCGTAGTTTGCATTGTACAACTGTCTTCTTTTCTCTTGTCATCAGGCTAATCCTTACTTATTGCCATCATTAAGTCCACACCATACAAAAACTACTCTATTTTGCCTGGTATTGCCAATTTTACTTTTTGATTGCTTTCGACGAATAACGACGAAAGATTTGGCTGTAAACAAAATGGCTGCGCCAAGTGATAGCTTCGTTCAAATCGTCCGAGATCGGTACCATATCAGCCAACTTTGAAGTAATGTAAGCCGAGCTCGATAATGGGCGATTCTGGGAAAGAAAATCGTATCTAATAAATAATCAAATATATCTATCGTGTCCACAGATATCGAAAAATATTTATTAGGCATCTTCAGCTCTCTAATAAGGTAGCATATATTACAGGTTGAGGCTTTTATAACCCCGGCATTCAGTTCGGTGCCTGGTAGAGTAAGGTGTTTAGTTGCTAAGTTTAGCCTAACTTCCCTGCGGTCATTCTTAGTGGTTCTGGAAAAACACAAATTAGGATAACATCTGAATGATGATGAACAAATCTATGTTACTTTATTCTTTTCACTTTAAACATATTTAATTGCCCCAAAATGTAAAAAGGATTGGAGTACAAGTTATTCAATTTATAAGAGCCTACTCTCCGTATGTTGATACAGCAACAGTAGACGACAAGTTGATTACTGATAATTGTACAAATTTGAGATATTTACACTATATGTACGCTAACAGGTTGCCAAGATACGGGATGGATTTACCCGCCATAAGCACAGCACTGCGTGTCGAATGGTCAATGACATTGGGCTCGGAAGTTGTAAACCTTAAGCCCGCGAATTTTTGTTATGTTGGAGATATCTTAAGCGGTACACTTGCATATTTCATGTGGAGCGGACACTTGCGAAAATGAATGACTGAGCTTTGAGAAAAACATAACAGTTCCGCTTAGTTGTCAGTGTAAGGAGATTTAATTCGGGTGTTACATCAAAATCAATAAAACAAATGAAATAAGGCATTCCTTGTGCGACTGTACCGAGGCCAATCAAAGAAATAATGATATGCATTTTCACACAGATTCCCACACTCACACTCGGGGCTCTCGTAAATGTTATTTTGAAATTTATCGTTATTTAAGTCACTGCAATTATTACGTAATTTTGTGTGGAGAATATTGAGTTTTTTTCGTCTGTGCGGAAATAACAAGAAGGTTTAGGAATATTGTGCAACTGTGCGTATGTCTGTTTGAATTCTGTTTGAGAGGTAGCACTGGTTAACGTATCCTGCAAGTCGTTCCAGGTTTGTGTGGTCGATGGATAAATTAATTTTGTAAAATGCTCACTTCTGGTTGAATGACACGTAAATCTTGGGGGTTTTCGGTGGTTATATGTTGAGATCCCGTGGGTTCTTGGTGGCAACAGGGGGCACGGTGGCGTTGTGTACTAAGGCGTAATGCACGTCGATGGTGCACTTGTCTTCAACCAGTGCTAATCCATCCTTCTTGCGCGGAGTTAGTATATTAGGGGATCTGACTGTTGCTCGCCGTTGCTTGGTGGTTCTCTCCCTGTACTCCGGCTTCCTACACCCGTAAAACTGTCCAACACGAGGTGACCTTGGCTGTCGAATGTGCAGTTAAACCCCAATAAATAAATAAATAAATAAATAAATAAATAAATAAATACTCGGTGGCAACAGGGAGGTGAGGTAATTAGGTGTCTCGTTATTAATAATTTTAAATGAGTACATAATTTTTGTTTTTCACGGCATTTCTGAATAGACTTCCAACCAAGTTCAGATAGAAGACCGTCTCCAGAGTCGGGACGCGTTAAGCCTGTCATGATTATTACAGAGGCATACAGCAGGCGATCTATATTTTGCAGCAAATAATCCGGAGCGCAGCCCTAGACTACATCACCGTGGTCCATCAGGGGTTGGATAAAAGAAAGGTAATTTTTAATGTTTAAAATGAATTTCAGTTTGCGTAGAAGTGCTAACCGCGCATTCACTTTTTTACAAATTTCAGTTATTTGTGAGTTCCAGTTAAGATTTGATTGAACAATTAGTCCAAGATGTTTGTGCCCATTATTAAGAGAGACAGGACTGTTGTCGAACACTACGACGGGTTTATCAATTTAGTCTTTAGCCCCATAATAGAAAAAAGTGCTTAAGATTTGCGATGGTTAAATGAGATCAGCCACTGATGAGACCAATTGTTAATAGACTCAAGGTTGCTATTAAGGTATATGGTTAGGTTCTGAATATCTCTATCTGCATCTATTAGATCAGCATAAAGCCTAGCTATGGCATTAATGATTTCGGCAATATAATTAAAATAGATTAGAAGAAGAAAAGGGCCAAAGGGAGAGCCTTGTGGTACGCCAGCTTTAATAATTTGGTAATCGGAAAATGTGGTGTTTACAATGACTCGTTGTTTTCTTTCTTGCATGTAACCACTCGACCATTCTAGAAAAGGATCATTTATACCATACTGGCGTAGTTTAAAAACGAGGCCTTTGTGCCAAATTCTTTAAAATGTCTTTGAAAATGTCACAGAAAATTGCACACGTTCAAAGCCGTTTATCAAGTGACTGGCTGGGCAAATGGTACAGTTCCATGAATTTGAAAGTTGTGCAATGTCCGGGATGAGATTCCGATTGCAGTTCATACAGTAAACTGTTTTCATGAAAATATCGAAAAAGTACTTTGATTCTAATTTTTTAAATACTTTAGCAAGGGTTGGTAATAGTGAAATGGAACGGTAGTTTGTTACTTCGGCAGAGTTATATTTTTTAAATATTGGGATTATAGTTGCATTGTTTCAATCGGCAGAGAATTTATGCAAGTCGAGTGGTTTACGAAAGAGGGCGCTCAGGGGGGTCACTATTGCGCCTGCAGTTTCCTTAGGCATTCTAGTGCTAATTCCGTCGTGTCCGTGAGCTTTAGCGGGTTTCAAGTCTTTTATTGTAGAGATGATATCATCTTCAGAAAATAATATATTCGTGAGAACACTAGTACATTTGAGACCTGGGAAGGGCGTGGTTGTGGTTATTAATATTCCCATTGTCGACGAACGCATCGTTAAGCAGATTTGCCTTTTCTACAACCGTATATGCCAAGGTAATAGTTAGATCAGTGTGCCGTTTGAGTGGTGGGAGCGATTTGGCAGCTGAATTGCCAAGTAGACGTTTGACGAGGTGCCAGAATTCTTTATGGGAGGGAGAATTTGTTATTTTGTCTTGAACACTTTCTGCGTACCGGACTTTGGCATATTTTTTCATATTGTTTACTTCATTACGACTCTGTTTGTAATTTATCCAGTCCCTGGTGTCTCCCGTTCTCTTTGGTTTTTTCTTAAGCTTGTCGGAGAGTCTTATTTCCGCACGTAGTTCTGATGTAAACCGGATTTTGTCTTTAGACCAAATAAGTATCTTGGACTGCGATATACATTTATTTATAGTTTCCAGGTAAGTATTTACGAAAATATCATGTATTTGATTAATATCATCAGAAACTAGAGTAGCATTCCAGTCTCTTTGGCCGAGAAGAGTGTTGACCATGACAAAGTCAGCGTTATGGTACTCACGTACTGGACGGTAAATGGTTTGTTTCCTTCAGTATCGAAATTCAGACATGTATATTCATCTACGTGGTCGGACATTCCCAAGTCAGTTGTATCGGATTCAGTAGTGTGAACTGAGTCAGTTACAAGGATAGGATCCGATAAAGTTTTGGAACTGATTGTGGGTTTTGTAATTACATTAATGAGGTTGAAATGGTTGTTGATATAGTATAATTTGGCCTGGATATTTAAAAAGTCGGAGTTGAAATCGTCGCAGAGTTTCAGTGCTGGATTTAAGGTCAAGGCGTCTTCAATTGAGTTATCAGGCAGGTCCCAGTATTGAAGGTCACAAAACTAGGGTGACCGATAGGACACCTCCGCGATGTACCGAAAACTTTTGGACCATAGAACCATAGAATCGAGTTATTGAATTAGGGGTCAGGTAAACGTCTGTAAGGAAGCCAGTTAGCAAATTACACTGCAAGGCCACCACCACAGCTGTCTTTTTCTTTACGAATTGGCAAGGAGAAATCAGTTTACTTAATATCATTCGAGTCATATTCCTCGTTGAGATAAGTTTCTGTGAAGCATAGTAGGCTACATCAAAATCCTCTACAATATCAGCGATCTGTTCAATCCATAGCGTCAACACTTAGAAAAACTCTACAGATCAATCTCCGAACTCTACAGATCAATCTCCAAACGCTTATAAAAACTCTTCAGATCAATCTCGCAAAAGCACTTATAAAAACTTTACAGATTAATCTCCAAACACTTATAAAAACTCTACAGATCAATCTCCTAACTCTACAGATCAATCTCCAAACGCTTATAAAAACTCTATAGATCAATCTCGCAAACACCTTATAAAAACTTTACAGATTAATCTCCAAACACTTATAAAAACTCTACAGATCAATCTCCAAACTCTACAAATCAATCTCCAAAATCGCAGCAACCGCATGCTGCCGATTGCTGCGAATATTATAATGAAGAATTGATAAAGATGGCTTATCAATTGTAGAATTTGCAGGATTGGTTTCGATATCCCCTGTCAATGGACGAAGCAAAGTTAAAACAGATGTGCTGGGTAACTGTACAAGAATTGATAGTTGCCAAATTAAAACTGATACAGAATTAAAAAATCGCATAAATTCTGACGAATCACTAAGTTCGATTTGCATTTGAGCGACAGCATCCGTCATTGAAGACCCCAATTGCGATTCTATGTTGCATTATCGTTTTCGCCATTGTGTAAGTTACTCAAGAGAAAAACAGAAGGGCGATCAATTTCGGATGCTGTGAATTTATGCTTCAAGAAGATTACAGTAATAACGAACCGCCTGCGTTTGGAGATTGATCTGTAGAGTTTCTATAAGTGTTGACGCGATTTCAGAGAATATAGTGAAAGAATAGAATCCCTAGACAATAAGTCAGTCAAAAGTGACTTTTTTAGAGTTAGTGGTTACCTGTTTCAACAACATAATTATTATCTGGAGAAGAAAACGTATTGGACCGCAATATTGGTCAATAAAACTAGTAAATAATCACATCGTAGGTAAGATGAGGTAAGTAGTTTGGTTGATGTGGTATACATGACTCTGGACAATGAGCCTAGACTTTACAGATATATCATGAACGACCAAAAAGTTGTTATATAATGCAGACTCGATCGGATGAATAAGAACTCACGATTAACAGACAGACAGACAATACATTGAGTGAGAATGAGAAGCTTTAATCGAGAATCGGAGAAATGGGCGATCAATCGTCCCCCAACCGAAAGAGTGGATAACAGCCATCCGCACATCCACTCGCCCACTCACTCTCTCACTGAACCAACGAACGGACGAGAACGAACGAACGAACGAACGAACGAACGAACGAACGAACGAACGAACGAACGAACGAACGAGAAAGAATGAACGAACGGGGGAGGAGCAAAGTGCTTCTTTGCCAATGGAATAGACCTTGTCCACCACAGAACAATAATAAATGTTTCTTACAATTTGTTGTAAATATATATTATCATAACAGTGTGTTGAACCGTGTTGTAGTATCACGTCGAGTTGAGGTGGCCAGATTGTCTGATCGGCAGCGAGTGTGATCCGACAATCTGGTCACCTCAACGAGACGTGATACTACGACACGGATCAACACACTGTTATGATGATAGGTTTATTATATGACTGACACACTAACATCAACTTAATTTGCTTACCTCGGTTTACTTATTCCCTTGAAAACCGAACATAAAAATAGCACACGAAACTTTCTAAACAACTGCAACGGCTTCCCCAGTTACGAAGTCTATTTTTAACGGATAAATAGTCCGACGTTATTCATACGGAAATTCTCGGCAATTTCCGTAAGAGTGTGATATGGATCTTTGATCCGGGAAAGTCTCACCTGGTGTGATTCGACAGTCTGGATACAATCGTCAAACAGTAGTGGTATTTAGGGTAAAAATATCATAATCATGTAATAAGGTACATGAAGACCATTCGAATGAAATATCAAGATTTGTTGATAAAGAAATTGTGGCTATCACAAAACGTCAAGCTATCCAGTCTCAGTCTGGTAAAATTCAACAGTTTTTTGTAGTTGTGGGCAGTGAGATTCTATCGGATCGCAAGATTGTCGCAATACGGTCGAAATGCTCTATCCAGTTGTGTCGCAGAATTTCTAGATGGTGTCCATTGCTTGAAGCATATTAAACTGGCATCAATTTGTTCTCCTTTCACTGATTCTTCACCCAGTGGCCGAGAAGATAAAATATCGAGTATTATAACTTAGCTGAGCTCTAAGACAGACTGTTGAAGGGGTTAATTTAATTACCGGATATTTAGATTAATTTGATGTGGATGCAACTGTGCCACATTCTTCCATTCAATCATCCAACAAATGAATAGACGAATGAACTAATAAACAAATGAAAGGCATTTCCAACGAACGAATTAACAAGTTAACAAATCAACGTTCTTTATTTTTCCAAATCCTTTTATTTTGTAGATTTATGGTTTTAATGTTTGTTCGCCACTACATAGCCTTGATTGCTGATGTGGCGTTAAGCACCAATAAATAAATAACATATCAACTAATGAATGTACAAGTGAGCGAACAAACAAATGTGCAAGTGAGCGAATAAACGAATGTACATGTGAGCGAACAAATGAATGTGCAAGTGAGCGAACAAATGAATGTACAAGTAGGCGAACGAACGAACGAACGAACGAATGAATGAATGACGTTTGTAGTCCAAAAATTTCTCTATACCCTAAAGGCCAATTCACGTGATTTCATTCTGTAGTGAACCAGTATACTCCGCTTCACTGTTAATGAGCTGGGTATCCTTTCACTAATACACCAGAGCTTGTCTGGCAAGAAAACAGGAACAAAGCAAACAGTGAATTTCGGTCGTATCGTGGATATTCTCAATATGGAAGAAAGTCTCTGTACACTCATGTTTTAACCCCTTACCCAACGTAATGGCCAAAAACGGACAAAAATCGCCAATTAATTCTCATTATTTTTTCATTTATTGTCTCAAAACAGCTCGTTCCGATGAGGGGGTCATAACCTATGTTTTTGAGATAAAAAAAAAATGAAAAAAATTAGTTATTCAACAATTGTTTTTGCAATGGTCGTCTGCTTTTCATGTCAGGTAAAGGGTTAACGGTTCTGTCGGCGATATTTTAGAGATAGATGATTCATTTCAATTTATATGTACGATAATTAGGTTACCTCCCAATCTTCCTGTGTGTAATGCCTTATACGGGTCAATGGTATTTCTACCAAACCAGTGAAGTTCAATTGGTAAAGAGGCTGGTTTTGTCTACAAGAGATCAAAAGGTAATTGATACAATTTGATGGAAAGTACCTGGAATCTTTATAAACCGAAATGTATGGAAATTGGTGACAGTGACTTGTGACTATCACAAACCTCTAAGCTACCTAATAGAGTGTTGTTGTAAGAGACAGGGACAGAGAAATTTGATCGGATCCCAAGATTGTCGCCATAAGGTCGGCATTATCTATACATATGTGTTGCAACTTGTACATGTGATATTATTCTCCTAAATTTGGATGCGTATTTAGGTTTGCTTGATCTATGCAGATGCAAAAAGGCGAAGGATATTTATAGTAATAGCTTCCTATCTTCCTTTACCTATCGACTTATTCGCGTGGTTACATTTGGTAGCAAGCCAGAAAAGTCCGCTTCTACATTGATGAGCTAATTGCTGTTATAATATTAGAACGTTCCTTTTCATGTTCTATCGGTCGATAGTACCTGAGTTTGTGCGATTTCTGAAATAAAACCTGAAGCAGCGAAGCTGCTGAAGGTTTTATTTCAGAAATCACACAAACTCAGGTACTATCGACCGATAGAACATGAAAAGAAACGTTCTAATTATTTTATTATGCCGAACAAAATATGACTTTCATTGTTAAGCGTTAACTGTAGCATGCCATCAATCTTGTAACAACAATGTAGTCGAATCCAAAAACATGACGTCATTTCGAACGAATGACGTCTCTTCGAAAATGACTTGTCACAAGTGCCGTCGCTTCAACAAATGCCAATGTTAACAACTGCATCATGCTGTTCATGTTATAATTCATTGTTAATGCTTCTGTGAAAAGTGATTTAAATTAATAGAATATAAATTCATGTTTCTCGGACGACAATAGTTGATAGAATTAAGCGGAGTGAAACACAAGTCATAACTGAGACTCATATTCAGGATTCACTGAAGTGGTGAACAACACGTCGTGAGTGAGTTTTTTAATATTTCTGATTCTTTTGAATTCATTGTTTGCAGTTAAAATTGAAAACACACCCACTGAAGATGATATATTTGTTGGTAAGTTTGTGTCTACCGCTGTTGAAAAAAGTTAAACGGACACGGAGCCAGCGTTTGGTGTTGAGAAATTCCAATCGACGCTGCTCAATGGAAGTGGCGCTTACATTTTCTTCGTTCTCTTGTCTCCAGGGAAAAACGTTCCGATAGTACCCGTGTTTTGCCCCAAAACTCCAGTACTATGCAGGGCTCGCCTTGAGTAAAATGGATGGCCGGGGCCTAAAAAAGTGCCCCACATATTGAGGTCGGGGCCTTTTCGGGGCTGATTTTCCATTTTGTCCATTATTGTTAGTGCTTTTTTGTGGAAAATGTCGGGGTTTGAAAAAAAGCCCCCAGCAAGTGCTCCTCGGGGCTGATCTCGGGGCTTGGGCTGATCAGCCTCAACTCAAGGCAAGCCCTGCTATGACTTTTAGGTGTCAAATTAACCAATCACGGCTGATGTTACAAACTTGAGGCATAATAATACACCAAAAGACCTGATCCAGTCTATCATAGATAAACAACAAGGATCTGTTAGAATTTGGCGGAGAGTAAAGAGAAGCCTTAAAATGGCACATAACATTTGTTCCCAGTAAACATGTGATTATCACAAACAATTTTGCTATCCGGTCAGAATCTGATGAAATTTAAGAGAATTGTTCTCACTGGAGTGAACAGCGAACTTTGATCGGATCACGACATCGTCGCGTTACGGCAAAAACTCTCTGCATACTTGTGTCGCAACAGTCCCGGTGTAACAGGAATGGAAGTCTGTAGGAAAATTAGTCCCTCTGGACTATTATTCCGCGGAATTATAGTCCTAGGTCTAACATTTCTAGGAATAGTAGTCCGCCGGACTACTATTCCTAGAAATGTTAGACCTAGGACTATAATTCCGGGGAATAATAGTCCAGAGGGACTAACGTTCCTACGGACTTCCATTCCTTTTACACCAGACGCTGATACGAGAATTGACATCCGTTTGCTCGTTATATGCTATTCAAAAAAGTAGGGGATATTTGATAAAAGTGAGTTATATGAAGAAATACATTTATATTTTCATCAAAAAGACAGTTGAGACATTGCACTGTGACATCTGGTGAATGATTTCAGCGATAGTTGGGTGTCTGACAAGTACACATTCCACGCACTGAGCTGTAGAAGACATGGACGGTCAGTCAGAGAATTTACCACATTCAGTCCAAGACTTCAGTACCTTGTAAATCCTCCTCGGTTCGCGAGACTGATGTTATTCCATTCTTCCTGCAGTGCAGCGGCGAGTTCCTGGACATGGGTAGGGAGCTGTTGGCGTTGTCGTACGCGCCTGCCAAGCATATCCCAGACGGGCTCGATTGGTGAAAGGTCTGGACTTAGTGCTGGCCAAGGCAGTATAGTGATGTTATCCTCTTGGAGGAACTCTGTAGCGACGCGGGCCATGTCTGCTCTTGCATTGTCATCTTGGAAAATGAATCGCCGACCATGACGTCGCGCAAATGACACCACATGAGCTGCTAACATGTTGTCACGGTTATACTGCCCTGTGACAGTAGATGACATGTAATGCGGTTTGTTCTGCTTGTTATGGATATGTCTCCCCACACCATAAACCATCCACCACCAAAACGATCGTGCTGCCTAACTTTTACGTCATGGTATCGTTCGTTCCGCCGCCGCCACACTCTGTTTCGCCTGTCGTGGAAGTCCAGAGTGAACGTCGAGTCATCAGAAAACATGACGTTGCTCCACCGATGATTGTCACAGCGCCGTCGTGCTCCACACCAATTACGCCCTGCTGCGATGTGACGTTCAGTTAAACGTGAAATTATTCGAGGTCGTCGAGCGTACAAATTTCAGCTGTGTAGGCGATTTCGGATAGTCGGACCACTAACGCGCACATCTGTCGCATGCTTCAGCTGCTGTCCAATTTCTGAGGCACTTTGATGGCGGTTACGTAATGCTGTGGTTCGGATGAAACGATCCTGGTGAGCAGTTGTCGCCCTTGGACAACCTGACCGACGTCTGTCATCAACATTGCCTGTCTGACGATAGCGCGACCACAATCTGATAATCACCGATTGAGTAACGTTGAGAATTTGAGCCACAGCAGTCTGTCTGATGCCAGCTTCCAACATGCCAATGGCACGTAAACGTCCGTCATGTGTCAGTCTTCGCATACCTCAAAAGTTACGTTTCGACCCGGAAATATTGATGAACGAGTTTATAGTAAGAAAAGAACGATGAGACCTCCGAAAAAGCCCGTCCAGTACAAATGAAAATTTCAAAACGTACCCCACAGACATTAACGCGGCGATCGTGCGAAAAACCAGCACGAAGTTTTCGTGGGACGGTGACATTCATGATCCACACTAAACTTGGTAACACATTGATGTGTCCAATCACACGTATCCAATACCATTTTCCGAAAATATCAACATCAGTTTGGATGTCCTCTACTTTTTTGAATCGTATACATTTGAATCATGCTGAGAAGATGTGCTAAAACAGAAAGATAACAAATGGGTTTGTTTGAATGAAAGGTGAGCGCAACTGAGAATTAATCAATATTTCAGTCAATGGGATGCACGTAGTCGTCCAAAGTTCTGTATAACCGATATGCTGTACACGTTATGACATTTTACAAGAATCAATTATTTTTCAATTCATCATTAATGAAGTAACTTGTATCGGACAATAAAAAGCGTCACTATTTTGTGCGAGTGGCTGGAAACTTTAAAATGGATCGCAACTAATTATTGACTTTTAAATTGTTATTATTACAAACAATCAAGGTACCCAAGCAATATCTGGCAAGATTCAACGGTATTGTTCAGACAGTGAATTTCGACCGGATTGCGAGATTGTCGCCATCTGGACCTAACTCCCTATACACTTATGTTGCGATATCTCTATACGGTGATATCTGCCATCAATATGTTGCATCCATCCATCCAGCCATCCTCTAACCCACTAATCCATCCATCTGGCCATCCATCAATTCAGCAGCCCACCCCTCTATCCATCCGAATAAATGAACAAATGAACACATGAACAAATGAAAACATGAACGAATAAACGAATGAATGAGTGAATGGATGAATGAATAAATGAATGAATAAATGAATGAAATAGTCACGTGACCTAGTTACGTGATGTTTGGTGGTTAAGGTAGCCCGCGTGAGCGACCATCTTGTGATATCATCCCCATAGTGATACGTGGTCGTAGTTCGAATGCACATTGCGTGTTGTTAAGGTGACACGTGTTTCCGTCGCCCATTTTGTATACTGTAGGTCACTGTCTTGGTTTCTAATGGTAGTATATGATTGCTATGTGACCCAAAGGCTTACAAGGCGCATTCGACTGAATAGGAATACTTTGCAGGTTCGAATTTTCCCCAAATCCTTGTTTACTTTGTAGAATTGCCCCAAAAGAATCCATCGAAATAACCAAAATCCACCAAAAACTACCGAAATGGGTTCAGATTTCCCCAGATTCCCCCCTTTTCCAATAATAGGCACGTTCCTTTCTATAAATCTAATTACCACAAACATCCCGACAATCACCCAAGACCACTCCAAAACACTCAAAAAACTAGCGAAGACCAGGCGAAGCTACACTCAACTGGATCCGATAACGACTCCAACTGACCAAAAATACCCCAAAACCACCGAAAGGGATTTTATTTGGCTCGGTTTTTACCTATTACATACGCTTTTGTAGCTACTATAAGCCTAGCAGTCTACCTAGTCCTAGCTGTTTTTGGTTCTGACCTTTGGCCCCTAACAATCAGGTTGCTTCATTTCCCTAATTTCTGTACCTACGCATACAGCGTTATCTCCCCTGTGTTTAGCTAAGGTTTCTACCTTCGGCAAATGCGTTGTGTCCTTGGGCAAGACACTTAACCCCAATTGCCCATGTGGGGCACGGTGGCGTTGTGTACTAAGGCGTACTGCCCGTCGATGGTTCACTTGTCCAATGCTAACCCTGCTTGTTTGGAGTTAGTACGTTGGAGAGTCTGACAGTTGCTCGCCGTTGCTCGGTGCTTCTCTCCGGTCTCCTCCAGCCGTTAAACTGTCCGACACGAGGTGACCCTGGCTGTCGAACGTGTCGTTAAATAACCATGGCTTCTATGATCCTTCAACCCGAAAGACAACCGAACAGGAGCAGGTATTGCTTGGACGACTCGAGTGTTACCGAGCAAATAAACTACCGAGAAGTTACCTGAACCGCCATTGCTCGAATGACTCGAATCTCATCGAGCAAATGAGCTATTGAGCAATTTCTCGAACGAGTGACTCCACATGCGACTCTTACGCTCAAGTGTGTATTGGAGGATGCCTATAATATGGTGATGTACTCTTGGCGGATACCTTTTGGGGGATACATTTTGGAGGATGCTTATCAGGGGATATTTTTCTGAAGATAGTTAGGGCTCCGAGCGACTATTCAGTTCCTGGCCTCAAAACCACCCCATACCCTTCATATGTCTAAAGCCATTACTGCTGACTTGCCCACAATCACTGTTACCTGTCCTATAATTGGCTTCCACTGTCGTCACCCAACACGGTAGATTTCGAACACGCTTACAGCTTTGTACGATTACTACTGACTTGCAGCACCACTAAAGGCTTACTGGCTTCATCAGAGTGCTCGAACGACTCGAACCTCATTGAGCAACTCAATGTTGCTAGCTAGTAATGTTACAAGTCATCATCGTGTCGTTGATGAGCTTGGATAAAGCATCCACTGTTTCCGTAATAGAGATCATTCCATCGTTAGTCCGAAACGATAATATTTTTCTGTCATTTCTAATCTATGTTGCGTTTTCATTGTGGCATTTCGCCCCTTATTGACTCGTCCAGTGAACGAATCAATAAGGGGGGAGGGGGGGGGTGATAACACGGCATCTTCGCCCCGTTGCCGCAACGAAACTTCATAAGGGCAAAAATCCAATTCCCTCCCGGTAAGAGAATTTGTTCAGTTTATTCACAAACCCTCCAGCCGGTTTTTTGCTGGGTCTTGCGGTTCGGTTTTCCAGTTTGCTGCAAAAAATGGAATCGAATCAGAATACCAAGAAAACCCGACCAGCTGTAACGCACAAAGGGTACACCCAGATCGACCGTATCTGGCATTAAACAAAAAAAACGGACACTGTTGACAATATGCGTATTTGAAGAATACTTCGAGGAACGTTATCACTGTGTTTATAACTGTCTCGCTAAACACGAGGAGAGAGTACCTTTCATTAATATCTATAGTATATGATAATAAATGATGTTGCTGACACACACTAAAAACTAAAGTGTTAAAACTGACACTTTCAAGGTGTTAAACCCATTCTAACTCTTAGGGTTTGATTTTAACACTCAAAGTGCAATGCTTTAAGCACTTAGACATTACAATCGTCAGACATCTGAAACTTGAATGGATGGCACTTCCCATGTGTCTAGCATTGGTGGTTCTCCCAGAATCGTCCTTAATTTGATTTGCGCTTGGTGGGTACATAATTAAAAGGACACAACGCAGATGGCGCGGATCAGGCTCGAGAGTTCGAGCCTGATCTGCGTCATCTGCGTTGTTTCCTTTTAAGTGTCGCGACATTACACTTGTCAAGTGGTATTATTGTCAACACCTGTCAAGTTCTGGGATATCTACACTTGAACAAAGTGCTAGTTCAGCACTTAGTAAGTGTTAAATACAGCACTTCAAGTGTAGTTTTTAACACTTTAGTTTTTAGCGTGCACCAGGGGCCAATACTATAAAACTTTTACAGTTGTATTTTGTAGAATTGTATTTTCTAATTATGACATTAAATGGATTGAAATGGACCATTATGTAGCAATTTGCCAGTTGGCAAATTGCAATATCTTTTAGAATGTTAATGATTTATTTTAGTCAGTTATATTAATAGGTATAAAGGACAATTCTAGAAAATACAATTGTAAAAGTTTTATAGTATTGGCTGCTAATTAGAAGAGTAAAAACATACTACCGTGTACTTCCTTTATTGCGTCTCCTCTCTTTTAGTTTGTTATGAACCACGAATAGGTGACTTTAGCGGTATGGTTCCTTGGGGTGGCAACAGGGAAAAGAAATCCACTTCGAATTGATCTTCTAGCTGGGAAAATATCGGCCCTGCATTACACGGTGCTACCCTTGCACATTGCATATAGCGTAATTTATTCCTAGCACATCGACACAGTGTAAACGTCTGCTTCCGACATTCACTTATGAACAGCAAATATCGAAAATCTGTCTCCACCAATGGACGTGACATTTAGCTTATTCGTGTGTAATGTATTATATTCATACCGTGATGTTTCAAATAATCAACAATCACATCAGAGAATATCATTATCTCCCCATCAGCTACTGGTTCGCGAATGAATGATGTTCATGGGGGATGCTTTCACTGTATTTCTCAAAATAATATATTTTTCTATTAGTCGAGTGAGAAGGTTATGCTAACAGTCGTATGCAATAACTGGAAGAACTTTATCACAGAAATAAAACTTGTTCAACCCTTTTCCTAACTTATATGACAAATTTCATCAGGAGGCTCTACACCAAAATCACCATTCACTAAATCTGCTCGGCGCTACAAACGAAAATCACAATTCAACAAATCCGCCCAGCGCCATCTACGAAAACTACCATTTAACAAATTCGCCCAGCACAATATTCGAAATTCGTCATTCAACAAATCCGTTCAGTACTGTACACCAAAATCCAAATTCAATCAATCCGTCTAACGTTATAAAGGAAAATTACCATTCAACAAATTCGCATAGCGCTGCACACGGAATTCATCAAATACGCTCAACGAACTAAATTAAAAAAATACAATACACACCCGCCCGCTCAGCACAATACACGAAAAATCACCATTCAACAAATCTGTCCAGTTCTTTACACCAAAATCATCATTTCATAAAGCCGTCTAGCGCAATATACAAAAATCACTATTCAGCAAATTTGCCCATTGTTATACACGAAAATCACCATTCAGCAAATCTGCCGAGCGTTTTAAACCAAAATAATCATTTTAGAAAATCGCCCAGCGCTATACACAAAAAATTCCCATTCAACAAATCCATACAGCGCTTTAAACCAAAATCATCATTTCAGAAAGCCATCCAGCTTTCTGCACAAACATCACAATTCAACAAATCCGCCCGATTCTATGCAAATCCGCCCTGTCTTGTACACAAATCTTTCCTTTCCGTAAATTAACCCAGCAAATACATCATTCAACAAATCCAGGCAGCGCAAAACACAAAATCACCTTTCAGTAAATTCAAACACAGCTATACACAAAATCACCAGACAACATATTCCAGACCGCGATATACATAAAAATCACCTTTCTCCAAATTCACGTGTACCAAATTTTGTTATTTTTTCAATTTTTGCATGGAAAACATAGATGATGGCCCCTCATTGGAACGACTTCGTCGATCTCGTTCCAATCAGCGACCATTAGCTATGTTTTCAAGGCACAAAATTAAAAAATTGTAGTAATTCTGGAAATGTTCTGCAAACGTCGTCTGCGATTCGTATTAGATGAACAGCTAATGAAATATCAAACAAGATTAATTCAAGAAACCAACTCACTCCAAAGGTTCGACGTCGGCGTTTACTTCTGACGACATGTGTTTATTTGACGTGTTGTGAACGAAATTCCTCTATTGAGCTATTTTATGGCGATAATGTGATAAAATGAGAATCGTCCATGTGGAAACATGCAACGGCATACAAGACCCCTTCTATTTATGATCTAGATAGACGGAGTAGTAGAGAACTAGTAGTGTCATATTCGTATCTTCAATGACAATAGTCATTACACTACAGCAGAAGACCCGATGTAGGCTGCACGGCTCTTGGATGACAGCATTACAAGAATCGAACAATGGGCTCGACAATGGCTTCACAAAATTAATCCACAAAAACTTATTTCATGTAGGAACGTGCAAGAGTCCCCCCCCCCCCACCCCCAACACCTTTCCAAGTGTCAAACACAAAAATTAAGGAAGTGCAAAAATACAACTACCTTGGAGTAACCTTTTAAGGACCAGGGCCCTTGAGCTAAGCACATAATGACCAAAGTTTGAAAACGGATATCATATGTTTGCTAAGAAAACACATTTTCTCTGGTTTGACAGAAGCTTGAAAAAAAATTGCAGCGTATTTATCCACCCAATACTGGAATACTCTGGTACAGTTTGGGACATATATTATATTATGGCTTAAAGCGGAAAGGATTGTGACTGATGCGACTGGAAATGTCGGTATGTAGTTGCTATTTATTTATTATTTATTTGTGTTTAAGGATACGGACAACGAAAATTCAGAACGTGTGTCTATATGTCGCATGAAGGGATGGGGTGCGATGTTCTCGTGAATATTGTGAGCGTCGTGCAGACAGTCAGCTATGACTAACTAAGGATCTGTTATCTACCATGCCAACCCCATACTGTTTTTAATATGTTCCTTGCAATACAAATATGCGATAGATAAACCAAAGATGGTTAACACATTACGTTAAACATGATTTCAATGTGATTCGTTCGACTTAACGTGCTATATAAGTAAGGTAAATTTGTTTACTTTGAAATTCCCACAACTGATATAACATAAATTAAAATTAAATATATATATATGCAAATTATACACGAAAGTGAAGGTTGCGATCTATAGAACACGAAACATTATATGCATTCAACTCAGAGAGTTGACAGCAGGCACCAGCGTTTCCTGGAAGTCTGCTACCGTATTCGCACAAGAATTGATAATAAAATAATATTTCAGGAGAATAACTCGAGGCCAAATGCGTTTCAAATATCCAAGAGTCGGAGAACACTTTTTAGTGGTAATGCTGTTCGTTGCGTCACTGGGAGATAAACATGTCGACTGCTTGCGTAAAGTAACGACAAGCGTGAGCTTTTGAGTGAAATCAAGGGAAAGAAAATACCCACCGATAAGATAGTAGTGCTCAGGCACCTATTCTTTAATTTGAGTGGTTGTTTATAACTGAACAACAAATAGAACAGGGAATATCAACAGTCTCGGACGTATTGGAAAAAGTAAGTACACCGCGCCTGTAATCCGCATTGCGTGTAAGAAAAGCACTTAAGAACGCATCAAATTTGGCCACTACGCATCTGGTTGACGTTATGACATGTGAAATGCTTCGAAAAAATCAACCTCAAGCACGAAGTACAGGCTACAGAAGGGGAATTTTTTAAAGCAAAAAGAACAGATTCGTTAACTTAATTTACGTTTAATCGCGGTTCAAATACTGAACAGAACTCGGGTAGAGTACGGGGGATAGAAACCAACGGCCCCGTATGAGTTTCTCCTGTATTTACAGAACAAACTCCAATTCGGGTCATTGATTCCAGTCCCCCGTACTCCACCCTCTTTGTGTCCTGTCGTGTTATCTTTAGAAGTCTCCACGAAAATATTCTCACAACCAAGCAGTTTTAACGGAATAATGATAATAATAAGCAAATCGAATCTAGAGGAAGTTTCATTGAGGTACGGTCCATTTTATGTTTTCGCACCAAGATGAAGATGTATGGTTACTTTTACGGTAAGAGGATGTTTGTTGACTGTTTCGAAAAGTAGTTTGACATTCTAGACACCAGCATCTCCTTTGATGCTACAGAGTTAAATATCTTTTATACAATCTGCATAAAAACGGCATGCGCCATCATTTCAGCTGTTAAGTTAGCTAGGTGTGAAATTTATATTGTTTTTTTTTTTTGCAGTTCTCGTGAGAGAAGTTTATCACAAAATTGAAGCGGGCTGGCGGTACTGGCATTATATCTCCGTTACATGAAGTCGGATTTTTTATTTATTTTTTTCAACTTTCTATTTGAGACTAGGAGAGTACTAAAATGTAACCGATTTTAACTTCATGTAGTCAGATTTAATTTTGATTTGATTTAAATTAAAGCCTTCGTCGCCATTAACGTCATGTCGTTAAAATTAATGTTGTCCGGCATTGTGGATAAAAACACTTATCATTTGGACTAGTTTGTAGCTGCCTGTGAAATATTATCTTTTTGCAGTATCCTTTACTGTTCCCAAGGTAGGACTATCACAACATGTTGTGGGGGTGCACCCTTTGACTGTATTGACGTCACATTCCTCTCTGTATGAAGTAGGATATTTATTTTTTTTAACTTTGTAGTTGAGATGAAGAATACTAAAGTGTCACTTGATTTAAACTTTTTGCATTAAAATTTAGTTTTGATATTGTTGAGACCCTTGGTCGGAATGAATATCATAGCGTTAAATATTTTCCGACAATGTGAAAATGTGACACTGCATCATTTGAACCATTCTTTTAGATTGTCTGTCATAAATTATAGTGGTATCTTTTGCAGTTCATGGGGTACGGCTATCACAAAGGAGAGGGGATACGCTGTATGAAATCAGATTTTCAACTTCTTTTTCATTGTGGTTTCAGGTATGAAGTCACTTGTTCAGTGATTTCTGAGCTAAAAATGCTAAAAATTAATTTTGAGACTTTTTGCTAGCTACTCTGTTGTGCCGGACGTGGTACCGTGGAAGGCGTTGAGTTCATGCACATCGAAGGGATACAGTGTTCAAGATCCATGATTGGCGAATCTTTTGACGATGCGTCTGGTAGTTATTTATGTAGGTGTTTCGCAAATTCAAGAGGTATCCCCTTTAGCTTTACGGCTGTGGGTTCTCGAGTTCTGAGTTAATCACAACGTAATCGTAATCGTGCACACTGGGTGGTTAATGTTACAGTACGTGGAGAGTGTATTATCACTAAATCACCCACAGAGTGGTGATTCCACCCAAGCAATAATTGCAAATTTGTTGCAAAGCATAACCAGCACAATCAAAGTTTCCGCCAATGGGCCTCCGGGTTAAACCCGGAGGTCCATTGGCTGAAACATTGCTTGTTTTTTTTTTTTGTCGATATGTACAGAATTTGAAAGTTATAGCTTGGGTGATAACTCCACTCCGCGGGTGATTTAGTTACAATCCACTCTCCACGTACTGTACGTCAACAAGTGAGGTTTGCTCGCTTCATCTTATGAAGTAATGACGGTAGGTGTATTACAGGATATCATGTGATAAGAATTTCCTAATGTCTGGGCACCAGACTTATCGTAAGAGTTACGGGTTTAATGTTATGCTTATTTTCATTTCGCTTTATATGCGCGAACCTGTCGACACGGTGGCTTTCTGTACTAAGGCTTATTTATTATGCCTCACGTTTGTAACATCAGCCATGATTGGTTAATTTGACACCTTCTAAAAGTCATAGTACTGGAGTTTTGGGGCAAAACACGGGTACTATCGGAACGTTTTTCCCTGGAGACAAGAGAACGAAGAAAATGTAAGCGCCACTTCCATTGATCAGCGTCGATTGGAATTTCTCAACACCAAACGCTGGCTCCGTGTCCGTTTGACTTTTTTCAACACCGGTAGACACAAACTTACCAACAAAGATATCATCTTCAGTGGATGTGTTTTCAATTTTAACTGCAAACAATGAATTCAAACGAATCAGAAATATTAAAAAAACTCACTCACGACGTGTTGTTCACCACTTCAGTGAATCCTGAATATGAGTCTCAGTTATGACTTCAATCAATTATATTTAAGAAATAACTGTTGTTTTCCTTCGGTTTATGCGATATAAACCGAAAATTTTCAGCACAAGCTTCATAACAAGCATTAACAATAAATTATAACATGAACAGCATGATGCAGTTGTAAACATTGGCTTTTGTTGATATAGAAACTCCCAAAGCGACGGCACTTGTGTGACAAGTCATTTTCGAAGAGACGTCATTCGTTCGAAATGACGTCATGTTTTTGGATTCGACTACATTGTTGTTGCAAGATTGATGGCTTGTTGCAGTTTACGCTTAACAATGAAAGTCATATTTTGTTCGGCATAATAAAATAATTAGAACGCTGCTGAAGGTTTTATTTCAGAAATCACACAAACTCAGGTACTATCGACTGATAGAATATGAAAAGAAACGTTCTAATATTATAATATAAAGCACGTAGATGGTGCACTTGCCTTCAACCACTGCTAACTCTGGCCGGTTAGTAAGTTGGAGAGTCTCACAGTTGCACACCGCTGTTCGAGGCTTCTCTTCTGGTACTCCCCCACGCTTAAAACTGTCCAATACAATATGATGCTGGCTGTTGAATGTTGGAATCCAAATAAAAAAAACAAACCATATGAAAAAGAGCAGGAAAGATTATATCAATAGTTTGTGGACCACCAAGGTAAGTGATGTGTTCCAATTTTAACACCGCACCATAAAATAAATCAGAACTATATGTCTGTTTTTTATCCTTTCGATGAAAGGCATTCCATTATCGACAATTATCCACCTGAACGATAGACTGGAGTCATTTAATGAAAACCACATGCCTCAAAGCACTTGAGTAAAATGTGCTCTTATATCACAAGCACCACGGGCTGGTTCACTCCAATCTGCAGTGCTCATCTGTTTTTAGTCCTTCAACTACATCACTTAATATTGAAAAGCGAATATTCTGAATCTGAACTTAGTCACCCGAAAAAGCATACCCCTAGCGATGTCAGATGCACCCACCGATAAGTAAATAAGCCGTTCATCCTTTTCCTTCACCAGAGCCATCTGTTATCTTACGCAAGTCACATGCTCAACGCTTTCGCAGAGAAAACAGCGTTCATGCCGAATAATACTGGCTGAACCAATTTATTGGAAAGCACGCCCACTCACGCAGTAATTATTCGACTGCACAAACCACTTGCATGCAGGTGAAACCACTGACTATATCAAGGTCAGTGGGGATGTCCCACGCTTCCCCTTACTATATACCCAAATAGGGATGCGGAAGCAGTTGTTTTTAATCCTTTACCCAAAGCAGACCATATCAAAATGGACTATTTCGAATATTATTATTTTTTCAAATTTTTCAGAAAAACTGTTGACACTTTGGGAAAAAAATATTGTATTCAACTGCTCAATTTTTAAATTACGTGAACGGTGATGCGACGTCTATAACCAACACGGATCCAATTCAAGTTTGGGATTTAGATTCGTCTGTCTGACTCGAACATTCGTCTGAAGTTCGTCAAATCTCATTTTATGGTTATATACGTCACACTGCCGACGCGTCGAATTCAATCAATTGGAATTAATTGAGTTCGACGCGACGGTGCTGCGACATATAAAACAGGCTTATGAAGGAAAGTTATAGATATGGAAAGAGATTACGAAGGGATTTCGGAGTTAGGTAGTGATCACAACTAGTGCTGTCACGATTTTTTAATTTAGGAATCGATTAATCATCGCAAATAATCGATGATAATCAATTGATCGTACCTAGATGACCCCCGTCTCCTTCTCTTTGAAGTCGATAAAAATGATGTTGAAGTCAGTTGACCTACCTCAAGTAAACAACGAAGACGATCCTCTTTTAGTTACATTCAAAGCTTTGATGTTCTGAACTTTTGAACCGTCAGTGTAATAATCAAGACCGGTCGTCAGTTGCGAACTTCGCAACTGCCGACCGGTCTTGATTATTACACTGACGGTTCAAAAGTTCAGAACATCAAAGCTTTGATGAATGTACCTGAAAGACAAATGCTTCCAATAGCTTCTTGGGGTTTAACATCGATGTTCTTAACTCTTTACCTTTAGAAACAATAGTTTTTTCAACATATTTTCTTTTAATTATTAAACGTCTAAAACGGGATATAATTTACCGATTATTCGACAATGAAAAATACTAATCGATTTCGCCGTGACCGATCAACAATCGATTAATCGTGACAGCCCTAATCACAACCTGATAATAGTTGGGGTTAGGGGCAATAGGTTAGCAAAACACGGGACGTTTTTCAATGACATTTGGAAGCTGGGAATGGAAGCAATCGGGTGAACTTTGCGAAGAATATAAAATGAAAGTTTCAAATAGTGTCAACTGGAAGTAACTTTTAGGAGATGGCTGATTCAATTGTGAGAAGTCTAACAGATGCTGGGGTGGAAAGCATAGGGAGAATTAATGTCGACAAAATAATTAGAATTTTGAGTAAATAATGAGTTGAAAAATGCAATCAAAGGGAGGAAGAAAAAATATGCTGCATTCAGAAGAAGTAGAAACATAAGGGGTTGAATGATATATTCACTAAAATGTAATATTAGATGTCACGTGACTTTCCCGCGTTCTGATTGGTAGAACAGAAACACCCTATTTTCCGATAGTTCGTCAGCGAAATCGCACAGACCTACTATCATTTTTGAAAAAAGAATAGTGCACGGTAATAGTGCACAGTTATAAATAGTAACATTCGAATTCGCTTTAGAAATTTCCATTGAAGCGTAAATACTTTACAAGACATCTCGTCCCATATACATTATTACATTTAGTTTGGAGAAATAAAAATATGTGTATCGAAAGTGATGTTTGTAGTAGGTTTGGGGGCGGGGAGGGGGTTAACGGAATAATGGTATTGTGTTTCTTGGGGTTTTGGTTCTCTAACTCTCTATCCCAGAACTATGAGTGGCAGAATTAACTTACTTTACCTGTTTAAACCCTGAACCATTTTCTTTTCTCTTTGGCTGTGAATACGAATATTATCTTGCATATATGACCGATGAACAACCCCCCCCCCCCCCCACACACACACATCTAATATAATAAATATAGCATGACTTTTCGTTGACTATGCCAAACTAGTGGTCCTCGAGGAGAGAATAGTCCCTCAGCTACGCGTCGGGACTATCCTCTCCTCGAGGACCACTATTTTGGCATAGTCAACTCAAAGCCATGCTATATTTATTAAATAGAAGTATACGAAAAAGAGTAAATGTGACAAGGCCAAAAATAGGAAACAATGGAATAGCAACAGCATTCAAACGATTAGGAAAACATGGGACGGAAGGGTGGGTGGGTTAAGTTCCAATACATTTGGGAAATAGGTAAATAAAACTAACAAAGGCAATACCCACAAAAGCACCGATGACTGGAACCGGAACAACATTGCAGAAGATATGGTAAAGCATCGTAAGAGGGGAAATGATAGAAGTTGGGGGGAAGAGATTTCTCCAGAATGTGAGATTGAAGGTGCAGAAAATTTATCTGGATTGATATGCAGGGATATTGAGGTGGGGAAGTAGGAAATGCAGTCACCAAGCTTAAGAATGGCAAAGCAGCTGGTACAGACGACATTCTAAATAAGTCTTAAAAAGAGGAGGAGAATCAACAAGAGCTCCCAAAAGTGTGGAAGGCTACCACGGTAACCTTGATTCATAAAAAGGTAGATAGGGAGGGTTTTGGTAATTACAGAGGGATATCCGATATAGGAATACTGGGAGGTAATTCTTCGAGGTTCTATGTGACAGGCTTGCGAAAATTGTTGAAAAAAGGGGATTCACTGGGGGAATCTACAATGGGCTCCGAAAAGGCAGAAGTGTCACTGGCCACTTATTTACTCTTTCTCGGCTGACACAATCAACAAAAGTAACCGAGAGAAACTTTCTAAGATGTTGAGGAAAAGCATACGACAGAGAATGGAGTGAGAGAATATGGCAGAAACTGGATGACCTCGGATTCGGAGGTAGTTTTGTTAGAAACATGAAGGGACAGTACGGGGATACACAGAGTGAACTCAACCTGGAAAACATCATTACAAAAAGGAATCCCAATAGCTATAGGCCTCAAGCTGGGGTGGGTACATTCCATCACCGATTTTATTAGCATTATATGTCAAAGATTAAGACGAAGGGTTTATGGCAAGCACCAGAGGAGGGTCAAAGATCTAGAAACAAAAATCTTTGCTGATGATATGGTTTTGTAAGCTGAGAGAGAACAGGATTTCAGAAACTCTTAACCTTTGTAGAAGAGTACGCGTTTGAGGCTACTTTCAGCCCATTTTGGAGGACTCGTCCCAGGGCTGGTAACCGCGTCCTACTATACCAGTAGAACAGAACTTGCGTACGATAGTAAACAAGAACTTTTTCCCATCCTAGAGCGCTCATTGGGAGTGTCAAGTGAAATAATGTAATGTAATTGGATGCGAGTATGAAAATCGGGGAGGGGGTTAATGGAGTGGTTTTGGGATTTTAATTGAGGAAAACAGGAATTTTACACAAAATCATAATATACGTTTATCTTGTAGATGCCTTCTCAACCCGTTTGTTTTTTGCTTGCTTTTACATCTGGATCAGTCTCTTATTGTTCTTCTGAGAATGTCTCTCAGATAAGGAGTGAAAACACATTTTGTTTCATTTATCCATGGAAAACCACAATAACTATACACAACCCGAAACCCATTATACATGCACCCACGAGAAAACGATAAGTGGCACTTTCTGAGTGGGACAAAATTGAAAATCGATTATTGCTCTCTGGAAACAGAGACAAAATTTATCTTCCTCAACCCGTACATGTACCTGTACATGTAAACCTAATATCTGAGCCAATATTATACTATGCTGGAGTGATATTATCATTACTCGTTTGCTCAGGAAAACAAGCAAACAACAGCCTCTTAAGGCAATTTGAACCGCTGCTAAAAGTCTGTCCACCCATCCACCTTCCTCAAGAAACATCCACATGGACGTGTCTACACACTTTCCTTCCACTCATTGGGGGAAAGCACCACCCCAATAGTGTACTCCAGACCCCTTGCAGTGAATTCAAAAAGATATCATTGCCAGTATTAGAAATGTGAACATCATCATGTCGAAATAACCCCAATTCTCTGCCTGCTATATCTGGGTGAAGAAGCATAGCACCTCCAAGATGCGACACAAAGTTACCTAGATTGCTCAGTTGCCTTGGAACTAACAGCACCTTGCCAATACAAACGTGGGAGCATGTCCGACCAAACAATACGTGTATTCTGAAGAGAAATATGAATGTACTGAAGAACACCTCCTTGACCGTGTTTCTAAATTCTACTGATTTCATCTACACAATACTGTTGGCCCCAGCATGCAAAACTAACAGATCAGGCTGTGGGCGTGTTTTCGTTGATAATGTAGAGTGGAGTCTGTTGATAATATGATCGACTGTTAAACCTCGAAAGCCAAACCACTACACAAATGCGTCAGGCTTAAGATGCAGATGGATGCCGCTGGGCGAACGTGGGCTCGACGATGAGCCCAATACACGATGGATGAATCCAGGATCCAAACCTCAGCACAAGGACCTGAAATGAAAAATGGGAGGGGGGGGGGGGGGACCGAAATTAGACACAGATGATCAAAATGGGCTAAGTGAATTAAATATAAAACGACGAATACTCTTTAATGCAGCAAGATACCAGAAGAAATGCGAATATGTGACGTACAGTACGTGGAGAGTGTATTATCACTAAATCACCCGCAGAGTGGAGATTCCACCCAAGCAATAATTGCGAATTTGTTGCAAAGCACAACCAGCACCAGCAATGTTTCAGCCAATGGACCTCCGGGTTAAACCCGGAGGTCCATTGGCTGAAACATTGCTTGTGTTTTTTGTCGATATGAACAAAATTTGAAAGTTAAAGCTTGGGTGATAACCCCACTCCGCGGGTGATTTACTTACAATCCACTCTCCACGTACTGTACAAGCAGATGATTTCCATCGACCTAATTGCATTATGTGTTCCTCTGGAAAGCCATTCAAGGCAGCTGTAGTTGCTGCCCCAACGCGGAAGGAGTGATACTTATACACTGCGACATCCAACTGATAGAAACGTACAAATTTCTTAAGTACACTAGTAAACTGATACCTAGTAAGAGGAGTGGTGTCAAAATGTCTGAAAAATGAACCGCTAGATCCCCCCCACCCCCCACCCTCTCCCCCCGAGCAGCCATATACTGGTGAGCCGAATGAACTGGGCAAACATACTGATTGGAGAATGAAGGTAACCGTGAAATAGAAAGAGTGACACCCTTAGCAGACTGATCCGTTTTAGAATGACATACGAATGGTGAATAGACAGTGCCTGCTCAGGCTCGCGCTTTGATGGAGCTGTGAATTCACCCACCCGTAAAAACCCAAAATATGCCAAAGAAAAAGCAGTCTGAAACAGTTTTGCCTCATAAGCAGAGCTACATACTGCTGAAGCTGCCTGTATTATTTTAGTAAGAATATCATGGGAAATTTGCAGGCATGTATCTGTGGAGGGGGGGGGAGGTCTTCCTTCGCAGCCTAATTAAGAGCTTTTTGATGAAAAACATTTGAGAATGGTTAGGCCAGTTATTCAACTTGTGAACATATCTAATACCAGCTAAATGTGTCTGCACCGTAGAATGTGATACTGCTTGTAGAGAGTGGAATGCAATGAAATAATACAAATTATGAGAGGGGACTGGCCAATGCTCGTCTCATTGTCTCAATACGAGCTTGGCAGTTCGAAAAGCAGATAGTGCCAATTATCTGCTCAATAACGCCTGAAATTCCCAATCTAACTGAGAAGTGTCAACCATGGAACAGCTGTTGGATCCTTGTCCGCTTGGGGAGCCAGTTCTCTGAATGCCTATCAATATACTGGAAGAGTTCAATGTAGAGCAAACACATGAACTTTCGACAAGAACCTGTTGTTCCTGCACCGACGCATCTTTAGTAACATCAATGGCAGAGTTTTTGTTTGCAGTGGTATTTGGATGCACTTTGGAAAGCCGAGCAGGCGCTTTTCCTTTCATTTTTTCATGTACTAATTATGAATTTGAAGTGCCCTGTTTTCTCAGCTTCCATGAGCCTACTACTGAACTAGCTGAGGTCTTACGCTTCGGTTGCATTCTGAATTATCGAACGATTGAACTATAATGGTTTTCAGAACGCTAAAGTTCATCGCAACAATCAAAGTTTTTTGCGACAATTTCGATGTTTACATTTTCATGCTCCAGCCATCACTTTCTGAAGGTTCTTTGTCTGCAGTGTAACAAATGAGAAGCGAGAACAGAGAATATTTCTCACAGTTCTCCCATCTCATTAATATTCATGTCCAGCTTTTTCTTTAACAGGTCTAAGGGAAATAACTCCCTATTAATCGACTGCAAAAATGTTTCCATCAACAAAAGCATTTAGAAATGAATTCTAAATGCGCTTAAATGCGTATTTTCCGGCTTTTTCCATTCCAATAAACTTTGTTTTGGCGAAGACGCTCAACAATTTCCTTGATATTGTTAAATAATGGATCCTTTCTGAACTTCGCACCCAATGAAACCCAATGTAAGATGCGCGCATAGAAAAAGGTTCCAACACTGTCTTTATGAGATAACATGACTTTGACCTCTTCTCTGTACGAGGAGGCACTTTCTGAATATATCTTCCGAGTAACTCCTCCCAGTCTCTGCATTACTGTAGTCTGTATCACATTCTTCTCAGTTCTCTTCCGATTGTGGATATTGGCTCTCTCTGCCGAGACCGGCAAGATCTATACAGTTGTAATTTGCACCCCTTAGTGTCTTACCCCGTGCTCATTTTCAATGATTGTTATTCAACCTTACATTTCTTCATTGCCAAATAAACCGCGATTATGATGCAGATCGAGTCCACCCAGTCCGGAATGGAGATGAAGGACACGCCGAAGCAACGCCTGTAATTAAATGTTTGTCGCCTGCTGTCATCCACAATGGATATCCCTTTTTCCCTCCTTCCAACGTGCAAATCTGTCAATTATTACCCGGGGGGTAGATATATAATAACAGTAAAGTGAAGTTTCAAGGTGTACTATATCGCATCTAGTTGAGGACCTTCACTATACAGTTTTGCCAAAAGATTACTTGGATTAAGGTCATCAATTCACTACGATTCAGCAGCATGCAAGAAATCTTCACTATACTGATAATCTATGGTGATTTCAGTGCTATTTATAAACCTATTCAAACATTTTCTGACTTGTAATGATTAGTGGACCAGAAAATGTAAATGGGATTCCCATAGCAAAGAGTGGGCACGTGAATAACAAACGTGTAAAAATTAACACTGAAAACCCAAACACAACAAACTGATTTTAGGGGATTTGGACATTAACACGGGATTTTTCATAGCGTACTACAAATGTTCAGATTTTTTTCTTTTGGGGGGGGGGGGGGGGTTGGCCGTTGGCTTGCTGAAATGAAACTTGGACTCGAATTTTTAACGTACGGTTTTGAATTTACATTGAAAGTTCCTAAGACAATTTCTAGGCCAGGGAAAAATCTAATATTTTCAAGGTCTGGACATATTTAGGTGACCCAGAACTCTCTGTGTCACTCTCCTCGGGTCGTATCACGATCCTGGACCGAAAAAGCGACCTTTCAAGCTCATTTTATTTTATTTTTTATGGGGGGGGGGGGGGGCAGGGGGGTTAACGTCACTTACGACAGTCAGGGTTACCTCGTGTCGTTGCTCGAATGGTTAAAGGCAAGATAGCGTTAGTGTTCTCTACGTTTGGGATAGTAACATTTGAGTCCGACATTTACATACTTATGCTCAGTGGTTCTCTCAGACAATCCCGAGCTTCCTACGGAGGTCCACCCTTAAAATATTTCGACTTAATATGACCCAGGTTGTTGAAGGTGTCATTAAAATATATACATTTCCTAACATGTCGATGAGTAAGGATGATCCTTTACAAACTGTGAATGGTATATTACCTAATGTATCTTTTCTTTCCAATGATAATGTCAGAGACTGTCAATTTTATTTTATAGGTCAGATTCTGATCGAAAGCATGCGATATTACTATTAAAATATCGGTTTGAAAATTTTATTTTTCAAACTTGTGACATACGGTATTTTTTAATATGGTCTGTCTGGTTGGAGGAAACAGACGTCATTTATCTTACACCCAATCAATCTAATATTATAATATTGCCTCCTTTAACACTTAGGCTACCAAATGCGAATATTTCACCTATTTTATGATGATTATCTCTGAGAGCACTTTCCAACAACTAATCAGATGATGGAGATCCAAGTATGTCATAAATCTCATTAACCCTTTACCCAACGAATCGGCCGCATCCGCCCGCGTAATATGCAAATTCAGCTTTTGAAAAAAAATTATTTTTCAAAAAATTTCAACAAAACCATATCATGTGACCCCTCGTTGAAACGAGCTCGTCGAGCTCGTTCCAACGAGGGGTCACATGATATGGTTTTGTTGAAATTTTTTGAAAAATTTGAAAAAATGATATTTAAAATAATAAATTTTGATATCGTCTGCGTTGGGTAAAGGGTTAAACTTCCTCGCATACTGGCGTACATAAAGGCTCTCCATATATGGCTAAAGTGGGCGTGGCAGTAAAAGGGTTAAATTCGTATTTAAAAAAAATAGTTAGTAGTTTTTGGTGGGGAATGATGCATAAAATGGAATTCTAGCATATGTCAGTTATTCAAAGACGTAAATTGTGACAAAAGGGAAGAACAATAGTCTGTATGTTTTTAATATGAGGTATGTACCTTATTAAATGCAGGCTGGATTCGATGACAAACTGATCATACGTTGAATCAAAGATATGCTTGTTGGCCTACATATTTCATTCAAATGTTTTTTTTACAAATAGAAATTGTGCAATGTCGACACAACGCTGGCAAATACTGAAAAAATCTAGCTGTCTGAGTGGAGTGGACAACAACCTGAGGGAACTATTCGGTTAAAGAGATAAGAGAACGCTTTCAAAGAGCTTTTTAAAAAATGAAAACTGAATGCAAACCTTGGTTTCCTCGCACATCATATGACGGCAACGAAAATGATGTTTTACCATTTTTAAAATGTTGAACTGTAGGCTTATTTTGTAAAAGTTCTTAAGAGGGTCAAATAATCTTTGCAAAAATTACAAGAGTTAAAATTATCAAACAGGGAGATTGGAAAACTGCACCATGTTTTTTTGGTAGATGGGCGTGTAAGCGATACAAAGGTGGGGGGAATTGATGGGTGGAGGTATTAGCGAGGGGTGGTGACGGGAGAAAGGTCTTGGCTTCACTTGATATTAAGTCATAAAGGAAAGGATGTATTACGCTTTTTAAAAGTTTGAAATCTGGGCCTATTTTGGAAAAGTTCTCAAGGGGGTCCATTACGCTTTGCGAAAATGTTAAGAGTTACATTTCCAAATCAACCTTTCTTCACAATTTTTGATTAAGCTTTCTGAACTAAATGAGATACATGCACGCGCGGCGAAATTGTAACTTTTAGAATCCAGTACAATGACACTCATAAACTTAAAGTTATTTGGATGAAGAACTGTTTTCTTGCAATGATCTCAAAACTAACTGTTCACACCATATGCTTGGTTATTGAACAGTTATCCAAAGACTTGTTTAACAATATCCTTCTAAACTGTTATCTGATACCACTTATAACGCAGTTTGTTTGCATGTACAGAATGTTGAAAATGCCGACAGCTCCCACGTTATCTCCAAGTGTTATAGTTGAGCTAGAGCCGAAGTGAGAACTTGGTGGGTTGAGAGTTAATAGTTGACCATAGGTAAGAACTTGAAACGTAACTCATCATACTTCTTTAAAACACTAATAAACGAAACAGGAGCTAATACTATAAAACGTTTATGATTGTATTTTCTTGAATTGTATTTTTCTAGTTATACGATTTTAAATGCGTTAAAATGAGCCATTGGTAAATTGCCATATCTTTTAAAATGCAAACGATTCATTTTAGTCAGTTATTTAAGAGTTATGAAGCTTGTGCTGAAAATTTTCGGTCCGAAGGAAAACAATAGTTATTTCTTATAATTTAATCCGGCTGTAATATTAAAATATGAAAACTATGTGCGTGAACGAAAAACTTTTAATTTTCGCAAAGGACAACAGTCAAACTGAGAAAAGTGTGTCACAAACAGGTCACGTCAATCATTGTCAAATTATTTGTTGTTTTGATTTTCGATCGCAGACAACAGATATTTAGCAAGTCACGTAATAATAGCATTAAAAACATTTTTTTTTAAGTTCCCCCAAAATCATGTTTGGATGTATCTTTTTATTCGTCTCCCACTTCGGTATATTTTATTAAATTCAATTGTTCCTGAGAAATTATCATTATATTCTCGCTGAATGGAGGCGATGAAAACTCGATCATTGATCTTTGTTTACAAGCTTGTTATCCATCTATCAGTCTGCCGTCACGCCCTCACGGTGACAATTTGAGTTGAGTGGGCGGGGCTTCCAGAGTCTTCAAAGTTGGATCGGATGTGTGCGAACGTGTACACATTCCAAATCATGACGTGATTTGGTTTATACGATTTTGACAACTTTCACCCTGTATGCTTTCAACCAATCAAACGCAGAGGCGGGGCAAATGATTAAATTATATAAAGAGGTAGAATATACACTTCTAGAAAATACTATTGTAAAAGTTGTATAGTGTTGGGTCCAGGTCAGAAATGTTTGTTTATCTAGTCCTTCGGCGAAGGTGAATTGACTTCCAACTGTCATGAGCCCATTTTCACCTTTTTCTATTTTTTTAATTCAGCGAATGACCGCCACAGTTTTAAGTCTTCAATGACCAAAGTTCATCCACTTGTTTATGGTGACGTCTTGTTTTCCAATTAGGAACTAGTTTTCTGATTCCAGACCTTTATCCAAAACAAGGTCACTTTGAGCGTTTGTTTTTTCTTTATCTTTTAATATCAAATCTTCTATCAAGCCTCCCTCGTTCATATTATGGATATATCATCTCCACCAAAAAACATATCTAGAAATGTGGTACCGACCCGGCTAATTATCAAAAAGTTACGGGTGACGTTATTAACGTCAATGGCACGAAATAGTAAATGTCGGCCGATTTTCATGACATTTTAGTATGCTGTGGAGACCAAAACCTAGAAGATAGCTGTTCTTTTTCTGTTTTTCAATTTATAACAATTTTTGACGTTTTCACGTCACTTCAAAGTTTTGGCTATTTTCATTAAAAATGCTAATTTTTTGTGATTCAAATAGCACTATTTTTTAAATGGCACAGCTATCAAGCATCTGTTGGCTGGTCATTTTAATCTGTCTCATTTTATATTTTCATTTCAAATGTATGTACCCGATGACAGTGATGCCGATTTTGTGCAATTTCTATACCTTTTACTTTCATCCTCATTTTGAGGCTCAGCCTTTTAAAAGTTTGGGAAATATAATCGACATAACAAACCATATCTTAAAACGTCCTGTCGTCCTACAAAATTCCCACGGTTATGGCCGAACACTGTGGTGACGTCATTGGGATCATAGGGTAAAAAATTAAATTTCGTCGGATGTTTTTTAAAGGTTTAGTATGTTGTAGTTTTTTAAAAAATCAAGAGATCGCTGTTTTGTTTTTTTTTTTTGTTTTCCGATTTTGCCCAATTATAACTTTTTACGTCACTTCAGAGTTTTTAGCCCATTTTTAACATATTTCATTAAAAACTCTATCTTCTGTTTCAGGTGGCTCCGTATTTTTAAATGACAGTGCTATGAAACTTCAGACACCGTATTCTGGTTATTTGAAATTGTGCCTTTGTATATTTTTACTTCAAATTTACGTACCTGATATCATTTATGCCGAATTTAGTTCTTTTGCTACACCATTTACTTTCAATCTCATTTTGAGACTTAGCCTATCGATTAATCCATTCACACACGCGAGTCGTTCTGCGTTTATTACACGCCTTCGGGTCTACAAGAACAATTATTAGAATGTCACTCAGCAATTCATTTGACAACTATCAACAAAAAGAACACAATTTATCGCCAAACAAATTTGCGAGGGGAACCCGTGTTACTAATTCGTCCCCTGAGTTTCAATGTGTTCTATGTGCCTAATGACACATAGAACACATTGGAACTCTGGGGACGATTTCTAGCTTTCGCAAGCGACTCAAATTGTAACTGCGGTGCGCAATTTGTAGAAAATTCCAGTGAAATTTTGCTTCAAAATAAAAAGAGTCCGTTAACGATTTCCGTTCCGCACATGCGTGCTCAACAGATTTTCATTTTCCGCATGGTTTAGTGTTGCTGTAGATGGGGATTTCAAAGAACAAGGTGTGTAATAAATAGACAGAACTGTCATTTTTTATCGCGCGAGGTCGACTTGGGTGGAGGGACAATATTATCCCTCTGCCCAAATCGATCGAGTGTGGTAAAAATGACAGTTTGCTGTTCTGTATTTATTGCTTGCCTGCAGTTTACTAAAAAAATATTAATCGATTTTGGCAGAGGGATAAATAATATTGAACTCGAAGCCTTCGACTTTTTGTTCAATATTATCCCTCCGCCGAAATCGATCTCCTGCGGTAAAACATAAGAGTTCGAATTCGTAACCTGTTCTGTATTTATTGCACGCCTGCTGTTTATTGAAAAATAATAAAACACAAATCATTGCCAAAAATAACCCAAACGTAAAAAAAGAAATAGTAAAATAATCAGCGTACGTGATCCATATTGTTCAAGGACAATACAAAAAAAATTATTGTTCGCTTCAGTTTTTTCATAAAAAGGCGTATATTTTATGAAAATAAAAGCACAGGCGGGCAGTAAAATCCCTATGGTTATGGCTGAACTCTGAGGTAACATCATGGGGGAGGGGTGGTCATTGGGATAAAAATTAAAATGCAAATCAAAAGTACAAGTATTAAGCTCATGGTAGGGCATTGGTTGTCACCTGTATGCCAATAAAACAAGAATGACTTGACTGAAACTGGAGTGCAACAACATTCTGAGGATCTTGTGGGACGAAGTTTTAGAAATACAATGTACGTACGATTGGAATATATATTTTCCGAAGTATATATCAATACATGTTCCTGACTAATTTCTCATAAGGAATAACATTTAATTTACTTTCATTATTTTCCGTCTGTAAACTTTATATTAATTTATAATTTTTTTTTAAAGATGTACATTTTTTTTGTTGACATTACAAGTTTTGTAGTGAATCAAAATAGAATTTTCTAAGCATGCTTTAATCCCCTCAAATCTGAATTCCTGCCATTAATTAATAACAGATTATTGTTTTTGTATGTTTTCTTTTTCTTTCTTTCTTTCTTTCTTTCTTTCTTCTTCTTTTTCTTCCATGTATTTCCGTGTCCGCACGATAACTCCAAAACAAATTGTCCTATCTCGCTGATGTTTGGCATACTGACAGACAGTCATAAGAACTCGACCACTTATGTTTTTCAGATTCACGGGGCAATGGGGTGTCCATAGGGATGTTTTGAAAGTAGATCACGCCCATATCTCAGGCTTGGTGTGACCTATGGACCTGTGACTAACACCAAAAGAGTCAAACCTCAATGGAGGTTCAAAATATGGGTCAGTTCCACTGAGGTCATCCCGAAGTCATTGAGTGCATTTTTCAGAATTACTGGAAATCACATTTGATGACCCTCTCTCCCAGTGCATTTATATTTATTTATTTATTGTTGTTTTAGGTAACATATTTATGCACAATGGCTAATCATGACCGTGACAGTTTTACGGGTGGAGGAAGCCGGAGTACCCGGAGAGAACCACCGAGCAACGACGAGCAGCTGCCAGCTCCCCAACATCGTAACTCCGCACTGCAGCACAGGCAGGGTTAGATTGGTTGAAGACATGCGTTCCATCGACGTGCAGTACGCCTTAGTACACGGCGTCATCGTGCCCCCACGCGGGCAATGGAGATGAAGTGTCTTGCCCAAGGACACAACGCGGTTGCCGCAGGTGGGATTTGAACCGAGGACCTCTCGGCTTGCAGCCTGCACCTCTACCTACTGAGCCACCGCGCTCCCCTCCCAGTGCATTGCAGAAAATCAAACATGTATCTTACACTCAGAAAAGTGGGCGTGGCCAAAAATATTGAAAGTTGGTCATGCTCATATCTCAAAGATGGTATTATCTATGGACCTGGGACTAACACCAAATGAGTCAAAACTCAATGGAGGTTCGAAATATGGTCACCGAAGCCAACAAGGGGTCAATGAGTGCATTTTATTGATTTGCTGGAAATTACATTTTATGACCCCTAATGCATTCTGAAAATTCATACATGTATTTTTACACTCAAAAAAGTCGGTTGGGCTCATAATTTTGAAAGTAGATCACACTCATATCTCAGGCATGGTACGACCTGTGGTTCTGGGACAACAACTAATAAGTTGAAACTCAATGGAGGTTCAATATATGGGTCAAGATCATTGCGGTCATCCAAGAGTCATCGACTGCATTTTTCAGAGTTGCTGGAAATTGCATTTTATGATCGCCTAGTGCATTGCTATGTTTATACACGCATTTTCACTCTCAAAAATGACAGGGGCCAAAGATATTGAAAGTAGGTCATGCTCATATCTCAAGCTAGGTATGATGTATGGACCTGGGTCCTGCACTAAATGAGTTGAAACTCAATGGACGTTCAAAATTTAGATTAATGACCCTGAGGGGTACCCTACGGTCATGGAATGCATTGTTCAGAATTGCTAGAAATCACATTTTGTGACCCCTTAATGCATAACCGAAGTTGATACATGTATTTTTATTCTCAAAAAATTGGGCGGGGGCCAAAAGTTTGGGAAGTTTCTCTCAAGCACGATATGACACATGGATCTCTGACCAACGCCAAATGAGTCGAAACACCGCCGAAGTTAATAATTTAGGTCAAGTTCATCGGGTCATACAGGTCTCATTAGGTGTAGTTTTTCAGAATTGACTGAAATTGAAGTTTATAATCCCAATGTATTTCTGAAATTCATACATATATGTCTTCTCTCAAAAAAGTGGGCAGATTCATAAATATCCATTGCTGATTCCTGTATAGAACGCGTTTAATGCTGTGCACAGAAGATGAGAACCAAGCAGTGGCGAGCAACTGCTAGACTCCCCAAACTGACAACCTGGCACAAGTAGAGTCAGCAACGGTTGAAGGCAAGTGCATCATGAACGGACGGTTCGCCTTGGTACACAGCGCCACCGTGCCCCACATATCGAAATAGAAATACGAAAGCATTGCGCCTCACATGCTATTTTTTGTTTTTGTTTTCGTGATTCAATTAGAGGAAACGTTCGGAAAAATATCTGCTGGAGCGAAGGCGATTTTTTACATTTTGGTAGATTTTGGCAAACACCAATCCTAATTTCTTTTATTTCAAAATGGTTTTCCGCACCATGTTTTAGGGAGATTCGGGGAATTTCTCGCAGTTTTTCTATGCATTATGAATGCTAAATATTATGTATGTTGTGCAGTGCTGTACTATACTCTGGTGTTATGCTTCTGGGAGTCAAAGGTGCTAATAATTGCTTGTGGTCTCCTCTTCATCGAGAAGCAGTAACGTTCAATTCATTCACAACAGGCGCATCTAACAAAAATAAATGGGTCCAAAACAAAACTATCTCTGGCAAACCAAGATATCACCCTGATTCAATGATTACTATTGCAAAAGAAGAGAAAAAAGAGCCTTTGCAAAAATAGATGGATTTCGAAAAAGCCAAAGAATATAGATCAAGCTTAGCCAGTTATTATTAAGCCACGCAGAAGAATCAAAGTCAGAGTAATGCCATAATAATCCAAACCAACAACACTATAAGTTATTCTGATGAACTGACTTCGTCACAATAACGTATATGTTCCAATAGGACCCTACCCATTGCCCACATCCCACATTGTGAAATAAACAAGGCAACTTCTAACGATTAGAAGTTTAGTGAATAAACCTCTCGTGTACCCCAAAGACTTCACTGGACAAATAATCAATAACTCCGATAAAGGTTGAGGTCACTCATCTCAATTCAAATCGTAAACTGATTTGTAAATTAAACAACGCTTCATTTGGTATATCGTCGGCTGCATGTGTGAAAAATCTAGAAAAATGAAGCTGTTTGCAAGTCCTCCGTTGATGAAATAATTACGAAACGGGCAACGTCATTTCAAATATTTCACATGGTGACGCCTGACGATAACATATGCTGCTGGAGCTGTAAACATAGAAGCAACTACGCGAGCTCTCATCCAATCAGAGGGTGAGGCTTTTATTCTTATTGCAACATAGTGTGATGTTGGCCAAGTGATTGGTACAAAGGTTCGACTCAGTTTTAAAGTTCCCACCTATTGTTTAGTATATTGTTTACATTTGAGATTTACAAATCTCCAATTGCATAATTGTTGACTGGCTGTCGGCAGACCTTTAACCCGATTATGTGGTTTTGATATCAGTTTCTAGCATAAACTTATGTAGTGTATACTCATTTCTTGGCAACTGTCGTAAATTAAAATGTGTGATGGATCGCGAAGGGAGACCAAAAACATTGATTACAAAAAATGCATGAGGGTATTAGGGAAGACCAGGGAAGTGATAAACAAGATGATTGTAATGCTATTTGTGATCAAATGTCAGAACAAGGCGCTTGTTCCTCATCTAACACTGATTTGCTCGACAAGAACGACATCTGTTCCGACCTTGACCTTAATGTTGATTCTGACAACGACGATGACAATGATGAAGAAACCCACACACTTCTTAAAAAATTGAAATCAGTTAATGATGAAAAGAAATTTCAAGAGAAACAGCTGAAAAAAGAAAGTCTTAGAAAAAAATAGCTAACACCAAACGTGAAGCGGCCAATTTAAAAGGTATCCCCAAGATAACTTATCATTCTAATGAACTTTCCAAAGTAAAACAAGAGAAACCCGATTTTCGTGATATTGACTTGGCCGCACTAAGAAAAATGAAAGACTTGAATATACTTTTAGACAATCAATTTAAAAACTAGGACTTTTCAATGAATCAGTTGAAGCAGATTCAGAAACCTTCAAACGTTCTACAAAACCGAAAATGTAAAAACAGAAAGTTGTTAATAATGTTCATTTTTCCTCTGATTCTGATATGGAATCAGATTCTAAATCTTATATTAAATGTTCAATTAACCCTAAATTGTCTAGGTCTCAGTTTGCTAAAAATGTATATCTTCTGATTTTGATTCGGACGATTCATCTTTTTCCGGCGATGAACCTAGCAATTATATTAATACCTTTTCCTCCTGCAATAAACTGAAATCTAAATCGAGAAAGAACAAATTAAAATCTGGATTAGAAATTTAACCCTTTACCCAACGCAGACGATATCAAAATTTATTATTTTAAATATCATACTTGGTCGGATGACTCCAGTTTAATTGAGACTCCTCTATTAGCTATATTTATATAATTTAATCATTTGCCACGCCTCTGCGTTTGATTGGTTGAAAGCATACAGTGTGAAAGTCGTCAAAATCGTATAAACCAAATCACGTAATGATTTGGAATGTAAGCACGTTCGCACATGGATCCGATCCAACTTTGAAGATCCTGGAAGCCCCGCCCACTCAATCCATTTGTCACCGTGAGGGCGTGACGGCAGACTGATAGATGGATAACAAGCTTGTAAACAAGAGCACTGATTGATTTTTTTTCATCGCCTCAAGTCGGCAAGAATACAATGATAATTTCTCGGTAACAATTGAATTTAATAAAATATACCGAAGCGGGAGACGAATAAAATATTCATACATCCAAACATGATTTTGGGGGAACTTAAAAAAAAATGTTTTTAATGATATTGTTACGTGACTTGCTAAATATCTATCGTCTGCGATCGAAAATCAAAACAACAAACAATTTGACAATGATTGACATGACCTGTTTGTGGAACACTTTCCTGAGTTTGACTGTTGTCTTTTGCGAAAATTGAAAGTTTTTTGTTCACGTACACATAGTTTTTTATATTTTAATATTACAGCCGGATTAAATTATAAGAAATAACTGTTGTTTTCCTTCGGTTTATGCGATATAAACCGACAATTTCAGCATAAGCTTCATAACTCGCGTAGGAAAACAACAGTTATTTCTAAATTATTCGACCAAAATCCACCTGTTCGGGTACTCATAAATTTTCTGTAAGCTTTGATAAATCAGTACCTGATATTTGGTTTTGTAGTGCTTTTCAAAGGAACAAATGATTTTGAAAGCACCTCACAAAGGAACTATTAAAGGTCAGTTAAAAACTGTGGAACATTTTTGTGCTTGCTGTTGGTTGAAATCTAAAGAAACATTATGTCATCCTGAATGTTTTTCAATCTGCTCTGATCAAAAATGACAAGGCCCATGCTTATCAGACTTTCAGTTGAACCCTATGGCTGAAATATTTTACCCTGAATATTTGAAGTCCAAGAACCTGCTACTGATGAGAAAGATTTTATTACTGATTTGAAGTTCACATCAGTCGCTAGTATTGATTTCGAAGCTATTAATCAAAAACATTGTGTTATGAAGAGTATAGATTTTCCTGAACTTTCTCAGTCTACTTCTGAAGAGTTTATTACTAATGAGAAGGATTGTATTAATGATTTCCAATTTCGTGAATCAAATTTTGATTTTGATAATTAGGATTTACAGTACGTGGAGAGTGGATTGTAACTAAATCACCCGCAGAGTGGAGTTATCACCCAAGCTATAACTTTCAAATTTTGTACATATCGACAAAAACGCAAGCAATGTTTCATCCAATGGACCTCCGGCTTTAACCCGGAGGTCCATTGGCTGAAACTTTGCTTGTACTGGTTATGCTTTGCAACAAATTTGCAATTATTGCTTGGGTGGAATCTCCACCCCGCGGGTGATTTAGTGATAATACACTCTCCATGTACTGTACATGTGAATGTTGAAATAAGTAAAAATGTTGATACAACTTCACATCAGACAGCTGATAATTCAGTTTTGAATGAGTATAATAACTTTGATTTTTTTGTCACCCACATGACGACTGCTCAGTCTGGTAAGAACAATTATGAATTTTGTAGAATTCCTGTGAAATCAGGTCTTCATGTCCCCTTTTTACGGAATGAATATTCTCCATTATTCAGACTTCGTTATATGTGATTTTATAGAGTATGGCTTTCCCATTGGCTATACTAAGTCTTCTAACATTTGTAAAAATACAGTTATTATTCACAAGGGTGCTAACAAATTTCGAGATGAAATTCAAACATTTATTGAAAATTAATTGAGTTATAATTCTATTTTGGGACACTTTTCTAGTAATTACATTTCCTCTTCATTTAAAATCAGTCCTTTAAACTCTGTTCCAAAAAAAGATTCGTAGGCCCGCGGGGTTATCCTCGACTTAAGTTCTCCTCCTGGCTCTTCTGTTGATGACGGTATTCCCAGGAATGAGGATTTAGAGGAGTTTATACATTTGAAGTATCCTTCAATTGATAATTTGGTAGATATAATTAAAATCTTTGGACAGAATTGTTTGCTTTTCAAAAAAAGACTTGAGACGAGCTTATCGCCAAAGCCCAATTGATCCTAGTGATGTGCATCTTGTGAGTTTTTCATGGAATAATCAATTATATTTTGACAAAGTTTTATCTATGGGTCTTAGATCTGCTGCCTTCATTTGTCAGAGACTAACTAATACGGTATCTTATATCTGTTCTTTGCATGGATTGAAAATTATTAATTACTTTGATGATTTTGCAGGTGCTCAGTCTACAGATTCAGCTCAAAAAGATTATCGTTTGTTCGAAGTGATTTGTCCAGTTGTGGACTAAAGGAATCTTACGAGAAAGCCTGTCCTCCTTCCACTCAAATCGTATTTTCAAGTATTTTGTTTGAGACTGAAAAATTAACTTTGCAGATCACAATGGATCGATTGGAAGATATTGTGTCACTAGTTACCAGATGGACTAAAAATTGTCAGTAATATTACGTGAGGTTCAGTCATTATTGGGGAAATTAAATTTTGTTTCTTCTTGAGTGAAACCAGGAAGTTTGTTTGTTTCCAGAATTTTACTTTGGCTAAGATCCTTTGGCTCCAACATCAGTACTCTTCATCCAATTCCTGAATTTGTCAAATTAGACATGATTTGGTGGCAACAATTTTTTCCACTTTTCAATGGTGTCTTAATCTTGATATTTGACCCCTGGTCATCTCCTGGTGGTATTATATCCTCTGATGCCTCACTTCGTGGTTGTGGAGGGATGTTTGGGTCACACTTTTTTCATTCCACTTTTCTTGTCTTCAGCTTCGAAAGAGTTCTGCACATAAATGAATTGGAACTTCTAGTCATTGTAGTTGCTCTAAAGCTGTGGGGTCACATGTGAAGGGCAAAAGAGTTTTATTAATTGTGACAATTCTTCTTCAGTTTCAGTTATTAATAGAGGAGATACTAGAAATTCCTTTTTGCAATCATGTTTGAGAGAAATTTGTTTTCTGGCTGCAATATTTGAATTTGAAATTAAAGTTAACCGCTTGGCAGATTATCTGTCCAGATGGGATGAGAATCCTGATAATTCAACTATGGTTTTTGATTTGTTTGGAATAGACAATATATGTGAAGGTAAGGGTTCTGTTGATTTTTTCAGTTTTGTTCACGATTGGTAATTTTTTGTCTATTTACAGAGTTGGAGTTGAATTCTTTAAAAAATGATATTCAGTTAACTATATTCAAAGCCTTTGCTTCGGGAACCTATAAGAATTTTCGTATACAGTGGAGAGCATATAATCTTTTATTTTGTACATAGTTTAATTTAATAGCCTTTCCAGCAACGTTACAAAATTTGAAATGGTAATTTCCATTTTTTGTGCAGATCTTTCTCATCACTTTCTTCCGTTAGAAATTACCTTCATGGGGTTAAAATGTTACATTTGTTCATCAATATTTCTACTGCTAATTTTAATTCTTGTGAACTTATGTTAATGTTCCGTTGTCAAGGCAGATTGAAAAAAACATTGTATTAGATATGCATTACATATCACTCCTTCAATAATTTTTACAAGAAAGGATATTTTGGTTTCGGATGAATTACTTCTTGTGATCATTAAATGGTCTAAAACTGTTCAATTTGGACAGAAAGTTTTGAGAATACCAGTTTTAGCAAATCCCAATTCTCCCTTGTAACAAATTTCCGCTTTCAAGAACATGATTTCTGTAGTTCCTGGTAAGTCTTCTGACTCAGTTTTTATGACCAAAATGTGAGGAAAAAATAAACCCCTTACTTATTTTTACTTCAGTCATTTATTAAACACATGATTGGTCTAATTGGTAGGAATCCAGAATTATGTTCCTCACACAGATTCTCAGGCGTGGAGGTGCTATTTGGGCCTTTCATGCTAACGTTCCTGGTGAATTTATTCAACACATGGGTGACTGGGCTAGTGATGCTTACAAAAACTACTTGCACTATACCTTAAAAGATACGTATGTAATTGCAACTAGAATGAGAGATTTAATCTTAACTTCGAGGTAGTGGTTCAGACTGAATCTCCTCCTTCTTTTGTTTTTCAGCCACGAGAAGTAGACAGGTCCAGATCGTCTCCGATTCCATTTGCAAGTATGTGTCTAACATTTATGATACAGCGCTGAAACCGTTTCCAGGTTACAACATTGGGGGAATTACATTTTCTTATAAACTCGTGGCAGTTAGATTTGTCCCTTTGTACTCACATTATTTTTCGTATAGGAACTTAAGATGTTCAGAGGAAGACAACTGTGCAAATATTGTTATGTATCTTCAGAAATGTTGTACTGTACTTCAATATTGTCACATTGTGCCTTTTCACATAAGCACATGTCGGCACATAAAGCATTTGCTTATGTGCTAGGGTACATTGTGCTTTTTCACATAAGCACATATGACAAAAAGGGATTCTCCAGAAGGTATCCTAGATAGGTATCCTCAAATACCCGTATGTGACTATGTGATAGGGCACATTGTGTCACATTGTGCCTTTTCACATAAGCACATATCGGCACATAAATCATGTGCCTATGTGTTAGGGCACATTGTGTCACATTGTGCTTTTTCACATAAGCACATATGACAAAAAAGGGGTGCCGATGGTCATATGTTTTTCAAAAAAGGGGTGCCGAAATTGGGGTGCCCGGGGATATTGCCATTAGATATAGATGTGATGAGAATCGGATACAACTTCGTTGTAATAAGGGGAGATAACTCTATACGATTAAGTACAGGTTATGGGAAATCAAGCAATCTGATTGGTTAGTTATAATTTATATAAATGATATAGATAAATGAAACAACAAGAGTACACGGAATAGGGTCAGAACTAACAAGAATAGACTAGAATAGCTAAATATAGTAATAATAAGCAAAGCTGTTCCAGTTAATAGGCTCTTCTACGCTACTGGAGTATACTCTAGAACAAAGAAACAGGACCAGATAGACGAAAACTATTGCATATACAGATAGAAGCAGAGGATTCTGGGTAATGACCAAAGGAACGTGTCTTTTAATGGGAAAAACGTCATGGGATAGGGATCCAAAAAGGGATTCTGGGAGAATTCTAAGCCAGAACATTACTCCTGTTCAATCGAACGCAGCCCTTGTACCCCCTTAGTACTATAGCACTACGTGCTAAGCCAATAAATTGGGGAAATAAAGTCAATTTCGGTGATTTTGGGTGGATTTTGGTGATTTGGAGGGATTGTCGGGTTGATTGTGGTAATTTGATTTACTCCGATTCAGTCGAACACGACCTCCGAACATACCCCGTCTTATTGCAAAACATTGGGTAACATAGCAATCACGTGCTACCATAGAAACCAAGATGGCGGCCTCCAGTACACAAAATGAACGACGGAAACACGTGTCACCCTAACAACACGCGCTGCGCATGCGCACTCACACCACGTATCACTATGGAGATGACGTCACAAGATGGCCGCTCACGCGGGTTACCATGACAACACAACATGGCGCCACTACGTCACGTGACATGACATCACTTCCGAGGTCCCCCACCGAGGTCGCCCAACTGAGGCCCCAAACATACGAGACATACTACTGGCGACTCCCAAGAATTCAACAATTACCGACCTATTAGCATTCTACCCGTCTTCTCAAAATTATTAGAAAAGCTTATGGCCAAACGATTACTTGCCTTTCTTGACACTTTTGAAATTCTCAGCAATAACCAGTATGGGTTTAGAAAGTACCATACAACCATTCATCCCGCAGCTACTGAAGTTTGTAGCTGAGGAAAACGATAAACAAACTAAGGACTCAACATTAACAACATTCATTGACTTATCAAAAGCTTTTGACTCAATTAGCCATGACATTCTTCTGTTTAAAAAATGCAATTCTATGGCATCCGAGGAATAGGTAATTCTTGGTTTGAAAGTTATTTATGCAACAGACGACAATATGTTAGCTACATCTCAACTAAGTCTTCCTTCTGCACATCAATATGCGGGGCCACCCATGGGTCTGTACTCGGACCGAGACTCTTTCTAATCTATGTAAACGATATTAGCGCTGCTTCAAACTTGAAAATTATGTCGTTCGCCGATGACACAAGTTCCCATACGGCCGGGCACGATATGAAAAATCTTGAAATAGAAGTAAATAAAGAAATGGGTAGTCTGTATAAATGGTGCTGTTGCAACAAACGTAAAATAAACGCTAAGAAAAGTAAATATATGTTACTCCACCCCCAAGGCAACGATCACAAATCTAATCGAATACGATTGAAACTAAATGAAACTAAATGGACAAAATTTGACATGTGTTGGTAATCTATATCAAGAAAAATCGGTCAAATTTCTTGGAGTGAACATTGACGAGAACCTGTCTTTCAAAACGCATATTGAATCCGTCTGCAAGAAAATGTCTACGGCTATCTACTGTCTTAATAAATTTAAAAATACACTGACCCCAAGAGCAATGACGTCACTCTACTATGCCCTCATCCACAGTCACTTGACCTATGGAATAGAGATATGGGGATATGCGGTTAGCACAAGCCGTATAAATATTTTACAAAAACGTGCAATTAGAATCATAAATAGAAAAAAATATATAACAGCCACACTGATGCCCTCTTCAAAAGTAGCAAAATACTGAAATTTTCAGATCTATTCAAGCTGTCGGCCCTCTGTTTTGTTCATGCCTGGAACACTAATAGGCTATCATTGTCATTTGAGAATTATTTCCATAGATTTGAAACCAACACGAGACAAAACGGCAAGCTCCGCGCGAACATACCAAGGACAACATTCTTATCAATCTTACCTGCCCAGACTTTTACCCGAATGTGGGATGACTTAGACAGGAGTCTCTGGAATATAATTCCGAAAAACAAATTTAGAGAAGCATTAACTAGAATGTACTTGGAATCGTATTTATCGATTGTATATTGTACAAGACCAGGATGCCCAGAATGTGATTCCTATTTGAATATATCACGGTAGAATTGTGGTGGAAGGCTGAACGAGGGCCTATGAGACGCAAATTTTCTCTTACGCGGTGACCATTAGGTTGGGTACAATGCGCAGAGCGCGTGGGCGGGGCCTGGGCCGGTGGACGCCTGGACTTAGTCCGAGGACTGAGTTCAGGTGTCCATTGTCCGTGGACCCGCCCGCGCATTCTGGGCATAAATTGGCCGAGGCCTTGCTTGGGTGCCTGCTTATTTGCATGGATCAGGAATCACTGCGGTGAATCCTGCCTTCCACACCGATTTTGTCACTTGGCGTGTTCATGTTCTTGTTCCACAGATCTCATATCCTGCATGCTCACCAAAAAAACCCTGTCTGATCATATTTTTATACCATTCTAATCTGAATACTGACCTGGACCACGGACGAACTGTTCATACTTCATTAACCACCGTGCAAAACCCACCTGCAAATATGTTATGTTTCACGGGATTTCATAAGTAAATTCCTTACCTGGGGATGGCAGGAAGACAGCCATTGGCTATGCCATCTCCTAGCAGTATACTCACATTTATTGATTATTCAATTTTAAACTTGTGATAATTCTGTATATTAGTATATTGCTGAATAAATCATCATCATCATCATCATCATCATCATGCATCACCTGTACTTTTCTCAACAATGATTAAACCCACTTCACGGAAACTGTTGAAGACAAGTCATTGGCGAAATCAATGACAGCAGTCCTTCATTTTATGGGTCACAATCTCCACCTAGAACAGCCATGAGGTCTGTGACTCTGAAAATCAAAATGTCCAGCAGGGCTCGCGGTTGTATTCTCACGTCAAAACCAACTTAAAAGGAAACTGCATCATGTTTTCCAGGTTAAAGAGCATTTCTAACTGAATTGGATGCATGCGGGAAAAAAACTTATTTTTGGAGCTGAGAACCGCCCACCACCCTCGCCTACGTTCCTGGATTTTTTTCGACCCCCGACGATTCCACCTTGATTCAGCAATGTCTCATTTATGTAAATTCTACCCACCGGTGTAAATATGTCGCTACAGATCTCCATCTTTCGGTCATCGCTTTGTAGTTTGACAAAAATTGTAGAAAAAAATCAAATCAGCCAGAATTGTAGTTTAAATTGCAAAATACATCTGCTTCACGTACGGAGTTCGCAGTAAAGCACAAGAAGATATTCTGCCTAGTACATCTAGATATACAGTTTACATTTTAAACTTTCTATAGCACTTGTAAGCAAAACAACACCCCGCTTTTGCCCAGAAAGTGGTTTGGGTATGTTCTTCTTTCTATCTTTTTGCATTTTCCTGTCTTCTCCAATCTGTCTATCGTGCTTTCTAGATTTCTGTAATCCTGAATAATTTCGAGAAATTCCTCTCTAATATTGAAGCAACAGTATCCACCTGAAAAGAAACAAAGAAACTCAAAGCACATGGCATGACACATACCAATTTTAAATCTCTAAAATTCTAGAAAAATATAATGTGGCATATTACCAAACGAAAGTTCACTAATCAGGAAGTAAGTATCTACACTAAAATCGGTTGGGTTAAAATATACCCAAATCAATTGGGTTGAGTGAATATGAACCCAGTTGGGTTCATATTCACTCAACCGAGTTGATTTGCGTTGATTTTCAGCCCAACTGATTTTAGAGTGTATATACAAAACATGTGTGATGTGTGTATTATTCCTAGAGTAATAATTGATGGTGACTGGTAGGGTAGAGGCAAGCTATGTCGATCGAATGGAACACTGACAATTTTGACTAAAGTGTTTCACCTGACATCGATCAACTGTATTATGTGCGATGAAACTAATTTACTAAGTTTCGGAACTATCTCTAAACTCTGTCTATGACACACGTTTTTTTACAGATTAGTGGAAGAGAGTCAAACAAAAAGACAATTTGTCGTCGACTTTTAGTGATGGAAATATTTCCACAGAGGAGAATAGTAGTGCTGGTAGCAGAAGATTATCAAAAAGTGGGCAGAGGTGAATAGCACTAATAGGCGAGAGTTGTGATCGAAGTGATCGACTGCCATAATGGGGAAGTTTTAAAAGTGGTGCTAGAGTGCTAGAAACAAACAGTCGTACTAGTACAAACCGTTAGTAGCCAGAGAATAGTCTTCTGCTGGAAGAAAACAGCTGTAGCAGGAAGTAATTATAGAACGGCCACTGGAAGCCGTGATGCATATCTGTCGCAGTGGGCTAGTGTTATACGCTAGAAGCAGTGACGACTCTCCAATACCAAATGGGATTTCCTTATAACTTTTTGGCATCATATGCACTAACAGCCACGGTTTAGGATTAGTCAAAGAAGGATACCCGATACGTAATCACATTGAGCGAGTCTAAAGTAGAAGTAAATAAAATAGGGATAAGGATAGCTTCTCAACCCTTTAACAACGCAGACGATATCAAAATTTATTATTTTAAATATCGTGTTTTTAAATTTTTCAAAAAATGTCAACAAAGCCATATCATGTGGCCCCTCGTTGGAACGAGCTCGTTCCAACGAGGGGTCACATGATATGGTTTTGTTGAAATTTTTTGAAAAATAATATTTTTTTCAAATGCTGAATTTGCATATTACGCGGGCGGATGCGGGCGATTCGTTTGGTAAAGGGTTAATTAACGAGCATGCGATAGCAACCCGACTCATAAAATACCCTCCACTAAATCTAAAATAATCCATTATCACTTAATCAGACTTATAGCACAACGCGATACGCTCCACCTGCAACGGACAGCCCGTTCATGCCAAAGACCTGACGAAAACAAACACCAGCGCCTGGCCACATCGTACATTTCCTACCTCCAATGGTCCCCCATGTGACGTCTTTTATGTGTACCAGAGAACACCGGTTAAACGAGCATTCCATCAGAACATCCGCTAACTCATTCGAACAAACAACTATACGTGCCACCTCAGAAACCATGACTACTGCATCCATCAAATTGAAGGCATCATTAGGGGGCGACTCAAAGGACAGGGTTAATATGCTAATCGGAGAGATTGGGAAGAATGGGGCAAGGGATGTCATCAAGCAGTTCGTCTCCGAGTGTTGGGAGGAGAGAAGAAGCGTAGGAATAGGGAGGCAGTTGGTAGAACAGGGGTAACCAAGGCCTTCTCATACGAGAACCGCGACAAACCAGCGGCCGGCCAAAGTGTTATTATATTATGATCTGAAGTCCAATGTTCTAACTAGTGAGCCACTGGGATCTCTCAAATCGTTTTCAGCGAAACACACATAACTCTGTAAGCTGTGTATTATTAGTTACATAGTCAGCAAATGGCCGGGAGCGGGATGGTACCTGGTCTGTAAGTTTTATACCATTTGAGGCGAGTTCGTACCCGGACACTTGCTGACTATGTTACCAATTTACCCCACCGATGACCTTCAGGAATATGGTTAATGGAAAGTTGAATAAACACCAATAATGTTACATACTTTTACATACATTTACAGCCATAACAGTCTGAAAAGGGTCAATGAAGCACTTTTGAACGTTGAGGAAACTGTAAAGGAAATGTTCGCTTCAGCATTAAAAAATCGATAGAATCGTAAACAACAAAGAACTTTTGGGACAACAAATAATATTTTCTGTCCATTTTTCAAATATTTAATATTTAAATCAATGAATAGGGCACCTTGAGAATATTTTTGGTACTTAAATTATCTTATTTTGTTTTAATTCAAATTTTGAAAATTCAAAGCGAGTAGAAATGCATCAAAATAGTAATGGCGGATACTCACTCGAGAAAGATAACCCTAGGTTGCCGTGTATTAAAGACACCCGCTGTGTACGGGATTTACGGTCGGTATGCATGTGGGATTCTTAGCCAAATTCCAGGATATATCAACGAATTTGCCAGAGGTAGGGTGAAACAAAAGACACTTAACTCTCTAAGCTATTTATGCCCAAACATGTGCTTAAGACATTGACATTTTGAAGAGTAGACATAAAAAGCCACAACTCGTATGCGGAATTTGCAATAATTTATTCCTACAGTGCCGTAATTGTTGATGGATTCAGCCATTACTGAATTTCCCCACAAATGCAAATGTGTTCGCCCATTGTTGTTAACAATGTATACGCTGATGCCATTGAAGAATGTATGTTTGAAAAGGTTTGAGATTCCCCGTTGAAACCTTTTGTAGTAAAGGGACCTTATGGAAAACAACAACAAAAATCTGCCCGATAAAGCTAACTGGCGGCCGAAGCCATTACCCACCGACCACAATATCTCTTAAGGACATTGGTATTCTGTTAACTGGTAGAGTGCTGGAAGCCCATATTTGGGCTTTAATCTCATGTGCAGGGACTGTAATATAAGGGCCTCATACTCAGTCGATATGCTTCATATTATCTTCGAAGTGAAATTATTTAGTCTGTGTAGATTTGCCTTGTTACAATTTATGGGGGAGTGCCTACAGGCACTCTCCCATAAACTGTAACAAGGCAAAGACATGTGTACAAATTTTGATGGTCAAAAATAATTCAGCACTCTACCAGTTAAAACAGAACACCGAGGTATATAACTAATGCCAAGCTATCGCACATTAAATAACGCACTGTGTTAGAAACCATTTGCCAACACTGCGGTCTGTCATTATCCCAATTGTGATAGGTGTATAATAAAATAACGATGTTAAAGGGATGCAGAAAGAAATATAATCTGATAAGGAGGAATTCGCTGACATGAAGATAGCAAAGTTTGCCCAAATGTACTGAGTGTTCTGAAACAATGATTCAACTTTCGTCGATGCGTCACGTCAGTAATGGCGCCTTGCCTTTAATAAAAAGCAAAAAAGAAAAAGATGTTTATGGCCTTTTCGGATGTTAAAAAGGCATACGATAGAGTATGGAGGGGGGGGGGGGGGGGTATGTGGCGCAATCTGGAAGCTCTGGGCTTGAGAGGCGAGTTTGTTGGGATTTTGAAAGCATTATATAAAGATCTACAGAGTGAACTTACCCTGGGTAACATTACAACAAAACATGTGCCTATGGAGATAGGCCTAAAAACAGGGGTGTATCCTTTCGCCAATTCTTTTTGCATTATACATCAAAGGCTTAGGAGATGAACTCCTGCATAGCGACGAGGGGGTTGCAGTTGGTGAATTGAAGATCCCAGGGCTATTTTTGCAAAAGATATGGTGCTAGTGGCAGAAAGCGAAGAGGTGCTAGCGAAGATGCTGGGAATTGTTGGGAAATATGGGAGCAAATGAAGACTCGAACTTAATGAAAGCAAGAGCAAAGTTATACCCGTGGGCCGCAAAGTGGACCCCACTCGAAGGTGGAGAGTGGGGGAGTTCTGAATTCCGGAAGGTAGCAGCAGACTCTTAGTGTAGGAGAGACTAGTGACTACGAGTACCTGGGGTAAATATAAACATCACAGGAAGAGGCATCTACCGAAACCACAAAAATACATTGATTCTGAAGGGGAAGCGAATCCTTAACCAAATGAAACTTATAGGGAGAAATAGTTTCAATAAGGTTTTCGTAGGGAAAACCATTTGGGAAATGGTGGGGCTGCCAAGTATAACATACGGTACGGAAGTGGTACCCCTAAACCAGACGGCCGTAAAGAGCTTGGAAATCCTGCAGAACGATGCAGGCCGATGGATAACAGGGTCGAGTAATGCCGCAGCGCTAGAAGCAATCAGGGGTGAGCTTGGGTGGATGAGGATCAAGGACAGGATAGACCTATTGAAACTCGGTTATCTTAATTATTTGGTAAATCTCCCCGATAGCCGATGGTGTAAAGTAATGTTCCTGAGAAATTTCAACTCAAATATTAAGACGGGGTGGATGGTCCAAGTGAGTGAGCTAGTGGAAAACTACTCATTGGAGATCTAGGACCTTGACGCTGGGGCAAACCAGGGTAAAAAGATCGTCAGAGAAAGGGTCATGGAGGATTGTAACCGTAATTGGCGAGAAGGGGTCAAATCAAAGAGATCTTTGTTTGGCTTACGTGATAAAGAGAAGCCTGGTTTTGAAGAGTACCTTGATGGCACCCTTGTGGGCTCACTGCTGTTCAAGCTGAGGTCGCGGTCCCTGGAGCTGAGGGGAAAAATTGGGAAAAAAACAGTGCAAAGGAGTGCCAGATGTGTAATTTGGGCGTGGTGGAGACCCTGGAACACTTTCTTATAGAATGCCCAAAATACCAGTCTGAAAGAACAAGATTCACTGGGAGCATAGTGGGGCAGTGGGATGGGAGAATGAAGGACATGTGGTTAGGGGGCGACTCAAAGGAGAGGGTTAATATGCTAATCGGAGAGATTGGGAAGAATGGGGCAAGGGATGTCATCAAGCAGTTCGTCTCCGAGTGTTGGGAGGAGAGAAGAAGCGTAGGAATAGGGAGGCAGTTGGTAGAACAGGGGTAACCAAGTCCTTCTCATACGAGAACCGCGACAAATCACCGGCCGGCCAAAGTGTTATTATTATTATTATTATTATATAATCTCATACTTCATACTCGGATGTATTAATAGTTTGGATATGCCCCTTGAGTGCAGCAATACACCATTTGCAATGCCATAGCTTTGCAGATGACGGTTTATTGCGCTTAATGCACAAAATTTTACTCATCTTCATTTCCGGGTAATTGTCTGCCCGAAACCACAACCCGAAACCACAACAACATTGACATTATTCTGTTTTCGGGTAGTGTTAGTTGGAACAGTTTTTAGAACAGCAATGCTGTGGGCCTTTTGGCTTACTAGATGTTATCATAAGTCTATTTAAGACTCGATGTTTCCATCCATGCCTACATGGGCTCATTGGAGGCATGAGTGGTTTTGAGCGCCACAAGGATTGTGCTATCATCTACCTTTAAGCTTCCCATTTTGTTCAGCGACGATATACACCGAGTAGGTGGTAAAACAGCTTCTAAAAATCTAACAGATTTGTTATAATAATAACACTTCGGCCGGCCGCTTATTTGTCGCGGTTCTTGTATGAGAAGGCCTTGGTTACCCATGTTCTTCCAACTGCCTCCCTATTCCCACGCTTCTTCTCTCCTCCCAACACTCGGAGACGAAGTGCTTGATGACATCCCTTGCCCCATTCTTCCCAATCTCTCTGATTAGTATATTAACCTTCTCCTTTGAGTCGCCCCCTAACCACATGTCCTTTTTTCTCCCATGCCACTTACCCATTATACTCCCCGTGAATCTTGTTCTTTTAGACTGGTATTTTGGGCATTCTAAAAGAAAGTGTTCTAGGGTCTCCACCATGCCCAACTTACACATCTGGCACTCCTTTTCACTGTTTTTCCCGATTTTTCCCCTCCGCTCCAGGGACCGCGACCTCAGCTTGAACAACCGTGACTCCCCAAAGGTGTCATCAAGGTACTCTTCAAAATCAGGCTTCTCTTTATCACGCAGGCCACCTAAAGATCTCTTTGATTTGACCCCCTCTCGCCAATTACGGTTACAATCCTCCATGACCCTTTCTCTGACGATCTTTTTATCCTGGTTTGCCCCAACGTCAAGGTCCGAGATCTCCAATGAGTAGTTATCTACTAGCTCCCTCACTTGGACCATCCACCCCGTCTTGATATTTGAGTTGAAAGTTCTCAGGAACATTACTTTACACCATCGGCTATCGGGGAGATTTACCAAATAATTAAGATAACCGAGTTTCATTAGGTCTATCCTGTCCTTGATCCTCATCCACCCAAACTCACCCCTGATTGCTTCTAGCGCTGCGGCATTACTCGACCCTGTTATCCATCGGCCTGCATCGTTCTGCAGGATTTCCATGCTCATTACGGCCGTCTGGTTTAGGGGTACCACTTCCGTACAGTATGTTATACTTGGCAGACCCACCATTTCCCAAATGGTTTTCCCCACGAAAACCTTATTGAAACTGTTTCTCCCTATCAGTTTCATTTGGTTAAGGATTCGCTTCCCCTTCAGAATTAATTTATTTGTGTGGTTTCGGTAGATGCCTCTTCCTGTAATGTTTATATTTACCCCCAGGTACTCATAGTCACTAGTCTCTCCTACACTAAGAAGTCTACTGCTACCTTTCGGAATGCAGAACTCCCCCACTCTCCACCTTCGAGTGGGGTCCACTTTGCGGCCCACGGGTATACCATTGCTCTTGCTTTCATTAAGTTCAAGTCTCCATTTGCTCCCGTATTTCCCAACAATTCCCAGCATCTTCGCTAGCCCCTCTTCGCTTTCTGACACTAGCACCATATCGTCTGCAAAAAATAGCCCTGGGATCTTCAAGTCACCAACTGCAACCCCCTCGTCGCTATGCAGGAGTTCATCTCCTAAACCTTTGATGTACAATGCAAAGAGAATATCGAAAGGATACACCCCTGTTTTAGGCCTATCTCCATAGGCACACGTTTTGTTGTAATGTTTCCCAGGCCAAGTTCACTCTGTACATCTTTATATAATGCTTTCATAATCCCAACAAACTTGCCTCCCAAGCCCAGAGCCTGCAGCTTGCGCCACATACCCTCCCTCCATACTCTATCGTATGCCTTTTTAACATCCAAAAAGGCCATAAACATCTTTTTCTTTTTTGCTTTCGCGGATTCTATCATTTGGGATAGCGTAAAAAGATGGTCAGTGACTCTCCTTCCCTTCCTGAAGCCATTCTGGATTTCTCCCAAAAAACCCCTTATCTTCAATCACCTCCTCTAATCTCCCATACAGGACTTTACAAAAGACTTTTCCAATGCTGCTGCTGACAGAGATCCCTCGATAGTTATCCAACACGTCTTTTCCCCCCTTTTTGTGAATAAATGTCACTTTACTTTCCCTACTTTCCCTCCACTCCTTTGGGACCGCTTGTTTTTCTATGGCTAAATTGAATAGGGCAGTTAGGCTTTCCAAGAGTTCCTCTCCCCCTTTTTTGATAAACTTTTTTTATAAACTCGTTAGGAATTTCGTCCACCCTTCCCGCTTTTCCATTCCTTAATTTTGAGATCACCCTTCGCACCTCCTCAGTTTTGATTTTGCTGCACACGAAGTTCGATAGATTTTCCTCGATCTGGTTCAGACACTCTGGTGGGCTCCCCATGCCCCATCGCTTATCGTTTACCTTTTCTCAGTGCTTGACTAGTTTTAAGGCGATTTGATTAACGGTATCGAACTTGATACCTAAAGGTGAAGCTGAACAATCGCGCGTTCCCATTGTTGTGACTTATCATCCAGCTAATCAGAAAATCGGAAAAATTCCTCGAGAATCTCAACACATCCTCGATAACGATGAATAACTTAAAAAGGTGTTCCTTTAGGAACCTATTCTTGCTACAAGACAACCACCTAATTTGCGGCAAAACAATGTTTTCTAGTAAATGTGCCACATCATCCCTCATTCTTGCAACTAAACCATGTCACACTAGCCGATGCCGAACATACCCACTCATTTCATTTTCCAACATCACCTGTGAATTGGGCAATCAAATTACTCCAAAGGGTAGTTTTTCTTGCAGATCAAGTGATCTGGTTTATCATTTAACGTGTGCTCGTTGTCCGGATATGCTTTGCATTGGTGAAACCGGACATCTTTTATGCAGGAGAATGACAGGACATCAAAAACAAAGACGACTTGCCGGTGGCGAACCATTTCAACATGCAAGCACACACCGTAGATGATATTCGACTTCAGGTTCTCTAGGAAAATTTGGCGGACATTCACAGGAGGACTGTTGAGCAGAAGCACATATGGACTTGCAACAGCCTTAATAGAGGCATAAAATAGAAACGCTTGTTTTGCGTCTGCCTGGCTCTGATTAGCTTCATACAAACTTTTTCCATCCATTAATTTCCACGCGAGCTCTTTCACTTGAACTGTATTTCCATTTCATTAATTACCACTCTATAACCGAAAGAAGACCGAGAAGGTCGAAAGCTAGTGTAAAAGGATAACCATAGGTCGAAAAGGTGTTATTATTTTTTTCTCTATATCAACCATAACCTATATGGTTCACCAATCTATATATATGTTACAGTAAATATGTATAATCAGTAAATATGTATAATTCCTGAAATTTTCAGTCATTATGTATAATTGCTGACATTTTCAGGAATTATACATATTTGCTGAATTCTTTACTGATTTGTTAGACATATTTACTGAAATGAGCTTCAAAGAAGCTGTTTAAAGAAACTGTTTAATTAAGACATTGTGAGCGTCAGATTAATTAAACAGTGATTACAGTGGCTTCCATGGATATGGTTTCTTTACCCATTGTTGGTTTCTGTGTTATTTATTAGAACAGGGAAATCATGAAGCCAGATTTGTTTTCTCTGGCCTTTTTATAGTTCCATTTGATTTTTTTGAACACTTATCAAATTTGGCATATAAAATGAGATTGTTTTGCTGTTTTCTTCACAACTTGATTTAAACATGGAAGAGATGGAAATCAAAGCATCTTTCCAGGAGCAATTCTGTAAGAGTTATGAAATCAACAAGCGAGTGCTCACAACATAAGAAGAGTATGAGAAGACTATAGGTGATCTCACTGAAGCAAACAAGACAACGAAGAAAACTCCCCATCAGTACTACCTGCTAAAGAAGTATTAGCTCCTTGAATGTGGGGATGTGAAGAAGTTCATGGAACATAGACTTCCTGGCGAAGGTCCACTCTAATTTGTTTCTATCGAAGAAACTTATGATGGGATCAAGCGAGCACATATTGCGACAAGTCCTGGTGGAAGAGATAAGATGCTGAAAAAGACAAATAAGAAATATCGTCGCCTGAGTGCAAGAATGTCCTATGTCCCATAGGGGACATAGGACATTCTAGCACTCAGGCGACGATATGCCAACATCACCCTCGAGACCTTGAACATATTCAAAGTCATCATGTGAACAGTATATTGTCATGATTAGCCATTGTGCAGAAATATGTGACCTTAAACGCCAATAAATAAATATATGTGAACAGTGTGAGAAAAAGAGTAGCCACCAGGGGTGTGGTTGTAAAACCTATTCTTACAAAGGACTGCAGGTACCCAGCCCAGATAGACTTGACTGACATGCAGTCTATGAGCCACAATTACTACAAATGGATTATGAACTACCAAGATCACCTGACAAAATTCGTCGTTCTGCGACCTCTTACTTCTACGAGGGCTCCAGGGGTGGCTTTGCAACTGTTGGACATTTTTCTGATGTTTGGTGTGCCTTCAGTTCTCCAGTCAGATAACGGAACAGAATTCACTGCACAAATCATCAAGGAACTGAAAGAACTTTGGCCTGAACTCGTTATTGTGCACGGAAAGCCAGGTCATCCCCATCGAAAGGTCAAATTGTGACGTTAAAGACATGCTCAGTGCCTGGTTAGCAGACAACAACACAACCCACTGGACTATTGGACTAAAATTTGTGCAGTTTAAAAATAATTCAAGTCATCACAGTGGAATTCAGATAACGCCATTCGCAGCCTTATTCTGGTCTGATACCAAAGTTGGTCTTACAAACTCCAGTCTTCTACAGGAAGGTCTTGCAAAACCTTCAAACTGAAGATGACCATCTCCAAGTTCTTGCACCTGAGACGCAACCACTGACGGACAGTGAAAATTCCGGTGAAATTCCCGGTGGTTCATCTGAACAAAGTGAAACCGACAATGACAATTTAGCTTCTCAACAAGAAAATATTCAAGTGCAGAGGAAAAGGGCAACTGAGTCACAAATAAACCAAGGTGGGGAAGTTTCACTAAATGTAGTTGTCCCGGAAGCAGAAGATGTCAAACTGATAGATGCAAGTGTTTCAAGGCAAACCTGATGTGTACCTCTAGATGTCATTCATCTTTGGACTGTAAAAACAAAAACTGATCTGGTATTGTAAAATTTCATTAATATTTCTTTTGTTCTGGTTTTTGTAGTATTTATTGTACTTGTTTTGTTATAATAAACATATGTCAAAGAAATAAGTCTTTCGTGTTTATTACCCTGTTTAAATATGCATTTCACTAAATATGTCTAACAAATCAGTAAAGAATTCAGTAAATATGTATAATTCCTGAAAATTTCAGTAATTTTTCATAATTACTGACGGACGGAATCAGCAATTATACATTATGACTGAAAATTTCAGGAATTATACATACTTGCTGATTATACATATTTACTGTAACATATACACATGAGCATTAATCAAGCACCACCCACTTTTTCAATACGAAGTTCTGAAACACTACATGTTCATCTCCACGCTGTGAAAACCAAATATTCGGTAATAAAATGCAAAGTTTAACAAAAGCAGCAATGCTGAAAAGTATGGTCACTGTGACTACGACACCAATCTGATTGTCACACAATTCTCAAATAATGGTTGTTGTAACCTTTTAACCCTTTACCCAACGCAGATGATACCAAAATTTATTATTTTGAATATAATTTTTTCAAATTTTTCAAAAAATTTCAACAAAACCATATCATGTGACCCCTCGTTGGAACGAGCTCATCGAGCTCGTTCCAACAAGGGGTCACATGATATGGTTTTGTTGAAATTTTTTGAAAAGTAATATTTTTTCGACTACTGAATTTGCATATTACGCGGGCGGATGCGGGCGATTCGTTGGGTAAAGGGTTAAACCGCCACTGATGGCCACATCAGTATCTGGAGTATCCACCTCTCACACGGAGAACATCTGCAAGTCTCCTCCTCATGCTGCCAATCAAACGTCTAATTCGCAAAATAGGGATCCTCTGTCATTCCTCATGGAGTGCCTGCGTCAGGTATGGACAGGAGGTTCTCCAGCTTGAACTTGGCGACCGAGAAAGTCCCAAAGATGTTCGATGGGGTTGTAATCAGGACTCCTTGCAGGCAATGGTAATGTTTCGATGGCGTTGTTCTGCATGTGGGCGATGCGTTCTCGAGAGCGGAGGGGTCTGACGTTGCCATCCATAAATATCGGACGACTGGCAAAGGAATGATTATCAAAATGAGGCACAACGGCGGTATGCAGTACTTACTGTTGACAACATTGACCAGTGAGTGTCCCACATACGGGAATTAGGTCCATCTTGCAATCGTAGGAAATGCAACCCTACACCATCACAGAGCCACCGCCAAAGGGTTCGGTTGCATGGACCATTTCCTGCTGATATGCCTCGTTGCGTAGTCTCCATACACGACAACGACCGTCGGTAACGTGTAGGAGAAAGCTCCTCTCGACCGACCAGTGAACTCTATACCATTTCCTTAAGTTCCAGTTTTCACCGAGCCTACATCACGCCAGACGTTCCTGTCTGCGCCTATCTGTGAGAAGTGTACGTCTGATAGGACGACGTGCATGAAGACCAGCAACACAAAGCCTCCTCGTGATGGTACTGGTGAAGAGACGAACTCCCACTCTCCATTATACACGCAGTTCTTGGGCATTGGTTGTGGGCTTGCATCTTGCCTGGCGAATTAGGGCACGCTTATCACTGCGAGTGTTCTTCCCTGGTTTTCCAGGTCTTGGATGCTCCTTTACGTGACCGATGGCAACCTGCTTCCTCACAAGTCGACTAATAACCGTGTGATTAATGATCAAGATTAATGTTCAAGTTAGCACCGATGTTGCGACAGGACCTCCCTGCGTCATACATGCCAATAATTTGCCATCTGGCATTTCCAGATATTCTACGTCTTGGCATGTCAAAGGAAATTAATTTGTAGCACTGTCCTCTTAAAAATCAATTCAGCAAATTGTAATGCATGTACTGCAATTTTGAAATTTATATCCCACTGGGCTTTGCCCCTTCGCGGTACCTCGGTGTGCTGCACCTAGCTTTTGAGATAGTGTATGAAGATCATGCTTTGCATGTACATTTCAGTATGCTAGAGTATAGTCACCTGTCTGAATCATAATTTTCAAATGACTTGGGATTCAAGTGGTGCTTAATTAATGCTCATGTGTATATATACATGAAGCAATGTGCATAAACTTGTTGCAGTTAATTGTTATATTTGAACAGTTCCTAAAACATTGGAACATGGACATTATTGGAAGGAGCAAGCTGGAAATATCATTTCTATTTTTATCGCAAACGTATATTTAGAATCGTGATATCAACATACAGGCGGACGCGGTGCCCATGTGGGGGCATGTCGGCGTTGTGTACTAAGGCGTACTGAATGTCGATGGTGCACTTGTCTTCAATCAATGCTAGCCCTGCTTGTGTGGCGTTGGTATGTTGTGGGGCTGACAGTTGCTCGGTGGTTGTCTCCGGGTGCTCCAGCTTCTTTCACCCGTAAAACTGTTGTGGTCATGATTAGCCATTGTGCAGAAATATATGTCGAAATAATCATCCTACCTACGCTATTTATAGACAACAATGGCAGGGCGGTGAAATATCAACTCGATTTTAATAAAATAGAACAGATCAGTAATACTGGAGTGTATCAACACTTCTGATGAGTGTTTTAGCCAATTAACTTACCAGATTGTTTCTGTCATATAATGATCCTCAATGTTCCATTCAATTCTCCCAGCATACATAATTTAACCATCAGCAACGCCAGAATGCACCAGAAATCACTATTTCGTGGAAATGTTTTTAAAAGCTTTTCAATGTTTGCGATACCCGTCACCCCAACTCGGCACCAGTCTTTATCTGTTATATCGCAATACGACCAGGAGCGTAACTATGAGGGGATAGGGGTGTAGGAGTGTGACGACTCCAATAAATTTCCAGTCTGAACATTTTCGTCTGGACTGGAGGCTTATATATTGATTAGCTCTTCCGAGTAAGCATGTACTTTCTTAGCAGGCTAGAGTATCTACTTAGTCTTTTGTCTTTCACGCAGTTGGCCTCATGCGAATTGAGGTCTATGGTTGATTCGGTCCAAGCATAATGAGTTTTATTCACAATAGTCTGTATTTTATTTACAATAATCCGTCTTGATAAATATTCTAACTACTACATCATCATCATACCGTCGTGTGAGAACCATAAGGTTCTATCTTCCACTGGAAGATAGAACCTTATGGTTCTCACGCGACGATACCTTGATGCAGTTGGAATATTTCTTCAGTCGAGGCTTGAATCATTACTCTCAGTACAAATTTGGTTCACACACCCTCCTCTGTTCGGTTATCTTCGCGTCGTCCGTGAATACCGCACCACAGTTATGACGGGAAGTAAAAATAAACAAACATGAGTGAAATACGGGAGTATAAGTTACACTGAATTTTACATTCTTTGATTGCACAATTATCGAGACGGTCGTTCGGAGCCGAGACTGGATCCTTTGATCCACAGCACAGAAAGCGACTGATTTACTGAGTTTCGAGACTTGGGGTCCGGAGCTACCATGCTGGCTATTAAATGTCATTTTTACTTTGGCCGTTACATGTGAATAAAAATGATCAAATAGCCGACAAAGATGATTAGGAGGCTATTCAATTGACTTAGAGAATAAATATACCTGCAAATATTTTAACAACAGTTACACGTCCAGGGGTTCTGGAGATGAATAGCATATTTTGTCTGTTTTAGATAGATATAATACGAAAAAATATAGGTTAGATTTGAGGGAATAAAACAGAACTTTAGTTGTAAAAATCAAAACCAGATCCTAGCCACTTTCACCAAACACTACTTCTACAACACACGCTTAGTGTTTTCAATACCATCATGTCCAAGGGTAACATATTTCAACTCTGAAATCTAACATAATGGTCTCCATGATACAAAAATGACAACTTAAAATGACCTGTTAATTTAATAACACGCAGTGCTTATGCGCACCCCTACTAGACGTCGCGACGACTATGAGCAGATTACATGACCGATATGACACGCTGTCATGAGAGATTTATTTATTTATATTTTTATTGGAGTTTAACCATACTTATCAACAGCTGTATCGTATCGGACACTTTGCGGGTGGTGAAAGTAGGAGTACCCAGAGAGAATCACCGATTAGCGGCGAGTAAATGTCGAACATGCCAACGTACTAATGGTGCAGAAGCAGAGTTAGCAGCGGTTGAAGGAATGTCTACCATTGAAATGCAGTACGGCATACCACAATGAACCCCCCACTTGGGCAAATGGCTTTGATAGTCTTGTCCAAGTGTATATCGCAGATGGCGCGGGCTATGTTTGTATCTGTATCTGAAGTCCACTTCTCTAACCAGTGAGCTACCGCGACACGCTTTCACGAGAATCAATGCGACATTCACCACCAAATGTGGTGTGATGTCACTTGCGGGGTCACTGCCCTTGGTCTCCAGATCGAAACATCTAAACATCTTATTTTCGACACAGCTTTCGTTTGCCGATCATGCAGCACGAAAATGACGTGATCCTCTCGGCTCCTGTGGGTGAGACTCTCTCAATGGCAGGCTCTAAGGCCACCAGTATAATTCTGTTAGGAAATCGACGCTGTTTCGGGCTGTTTGTTTACCCACTTTTTGTGGAAATTTCCACACACCTTTACCTACAAAGATGTACAGGAATTCTTTCCTGCCCCGTTATAGATATTCCAATCAATAAGTATTTATCTCCATTTTAAATTATCAATATATTAACATAATTTTTTGAACTATCCGACATAATCATAACACTACAGCTGTAGTGAGTCCTATTATAAAAAATGTCGAAAAAACAAAGTCTCGATTGAGCAACATAACTAGCTGAATGTATCTGTTTTAACGTTTCAGATCCAGTCGTTCGGAATATAATTAGTTGGTCTTAAAAGTTAACCGCGCGTTTCCAACTAACTGAAATATCCCAAACAGCTGAATCTAAACAGAGACCCATTTGGGGGATAGACTGGTTCCCGGCTATAACAACGTCGCATTTCTTGAAGAATTAGACTGATGGCTTGAGAGCTTGGTTTACGTACCTTTCTTTATGAGGCGAATCATTTCATATAAAGCTGAACAGGGGATATGTCCACTGCCAAATGCACCACTCATCACTACGGCATCATATGTTCCTGTGTCGGAAAATGAAAAGTTTCACATTAAAAAGAACTGTTGAACAATAAACAAATAAAAAAAACACCCATTAAAGCTTTCAACGCTCATTTACGAAATGCAGTCGTTATATTCAACACTCGCAAGAATGATTAGGAGAATTCAGTACAGTGGAACTAATTACTTCGCCAGGGAGAGGGGGTTCTCGGGGTATGAGAAACCCCCCTTTTAGGTTTTTTTAAGAGTGGCGGATGCAAAAGGCCACGAGAGAGCTTCATTTGATATTAAATTTAGAAATTTACCGGGTGATACCCCGCCCTCCCCCCCCCCCCCCCCCCCATTGTATTCCTGTGCATACTAGGGCATCCGGTGGCATGCCCCCTCCCTGGAGTACACCGCTGGTACACTTGCAGATGACGAAAGCATCTGCCATTACACCTCCAGAGTACGTTTTTCATCAAAAATCGAACCCCTTTTTAAAAATCCTGGCGACGCTCATGTACTTGAATAGCCATTTACCAGCGAAAGGTAATCGAGGAAAAGCAATGTTCAGTTCGCAGAAATTTTGCCATTTGCCACTTCCCTGTATTTCAGCGATAAAGGGGCATTTACTCTATTACATCTTGTTTGACAGAATTCATGGAGATTAGTTAAATAACATGTAATATAATATCATCTCACTTGTTTCATTTTGCTCCTAATCTTATAATTTCTCTGTTTCATATTTTGCTTTATTATATATTTTATAAATAACTACATTTCTATTGGCTAGATCTTATACACGTGACTGGTACTCAACAATTTATGTACACCGGTTTTCCAGTGAATATCAACTTTTTAAATATAGCTTTTGGAAATCCCCTTCTCTAGTTCTATTTTAATCGACGTAGCCCCCTATAACATTGTTTATGTTAGAAGAAGACAACTATTTTATTGTTAAATATTCAATTAATAAATTGCAATGTAAAAACACACATCAAGCTAATGAGAAGAAATTTACACCATTTTGGATCTCCGATTCTTATTACCAAGCAAGGGCGGTCGAGTAGGGAAACGTTTTTACTGGCAAGGATTACTGTCCCCTGTGATTCCTTCTCCCGTACTAGATCCGAGTTGTATTCTATATTTATACCACGATTAAACTAGAATTTATTAAATGACGTGTAACGGCCAATCAGATGCGATCTTACATGAGGTTTGAAACGTAGGCCAGGTTGCATGCGTTATATACTAGCACATTCAATTTTCAATTTCTCTTATATAACGGCTAACGTTGAATACACAAAAGTAATGTTATAATAATCAGAATATAACAGTTGATACTCTCATACATGCTAAAACCAGTTGTTTTAAAAATCAACCCAAATCATCTGGGTTGAGTGCATATGAATCCAAGTGGGTCCATATTCACTCAACCCAGTTGCTTTTTGTTGATTTTTATTGCAACGGAGTTTAGAGTGTACAGAAATGCTTTTAACCTCCTTCACTCTGATGTCAAAATACCAAAATTTCAGGAAGCTGTTTTTCCCATAATGCATCTAGAAATTTAATCAATTCAATCTCGCTTGACAGAGCTCAATGAGCTCTGTCAAACGAGATTGAATTGGTTAAATTTCTAGTTGCATTATGGGAACTTTTTTCTGCCTGAAATTTAGATATTTTGACATCAGTGTGCAGGGGGTTAAACAAACTCAAATGCCACAAATAGTTCAACCACTTCGCGAACCAATAGGCAAATAACAAAGATTTTTTTTTCTTTTTATTTTCCTTCTAATACTTAGTAAGTTAGAAAACAAAAAAGCATTTCTCATTTTTAATCTTCATTTCAACGTAGAAGTGAAGTAACAAGTGTAATTGCTGGAAAAAGTAAGTTCTATTGTCGTCCCTGACGTACATCATGTCTATAGATTATTTATTTTCTGTTTCGGCAATTTATTTCACAGAAACAGAAATTTTAAATTAAGATAACAGTGGAATGCACGTGGCGCGTCATCGATTTTTGGGGTACTTGAGCGCCTTTTGCGTTATTCACACTATAATTTCCCTAAATATTAATTACTCGGGGAAACTTGAATCATCTTTTAGAGGGACCGGTACCAGCCTAGGCATAAGATAAGTATCACATGACAAACAAACCACAGTGGCTATGCAAATCAAGGAAATCTATATACGTGCAATGTTGTTTTTCGAACACGGGCTTCAATGCTATACTCTGGATATATGAACAGAAGTGATACGGGAGAAAAGGTGAGGATTGTGCACGTGCCCTAAGGATCGAAGTACATAGTCCATTTGCCTCTGAAGCTAAACTAATCGAAATAACCAAACGGGGGGATTAAAGAACAAGGAGAAAAAGGGAGTGGAAGGTAAGAGTGTTCTAGCAAAATTGTGTCATATTCTGACATCAGTAACCACAGTTATCTACCTGTATGTGGGACTTTGGGAGTCCACCAGCAGATTATGTATTTATAATTTTATTTATTTATTTGGTGTTTAAGGTCACATACTTATGCACAATGGCTAATTGTGACCGTGACAATTTTACGGGTGGAGGAAGCCGAAGTGATTGGAGAGACCCACCGAGCATCAACGAGCAACTGTCAGCTCCTCAACATTCTGACTCTGTTCAAGCTCCACTCAAGCATGGTTACAGCGGTTGTAGACATTTGCACTATCGGCGTGCAGTACAGCTTAGTACACGGCGTCATCGTGCCCCCATGTAGGCAATCGGGATAAAGTGCCTTGCCCAAGGACAAAACGCGGGTCGTCCCGGACCGGGATCGAACTCGGGACCAGCAGATAGATGCAAATGCATTTAACGGAAACTGAATTGTCTGGGAGTCACATGTACATATGTACTGTCCGAATATACTTCTGCTTTTCAGCTACATCACTAGCACATGATGCAATGCTCCTCTAAATGCTTGAATTTGAAAATAACCAAATGAATTGGCTACAACGGCTTTAACACTGTAACTCCGCGTTCTGGAGTTTAATTTCAGTGATGGGTTTCCACACATGTCTGGTGTCTTCCTAACCACTTGTCCTGTCCGAACGTTTCGAAATGGTTTTAACCCTTTATCTAGCACGAAAAGCAGACGACACTTGCAAACAAAATTCTTGAATAACTATTTTTTTCATTTTTTGGTCTCAAAAACATAGGTTATTACTCCTCTTTGGAACGAGCTCGAGCTGCAGGTTTTGGCCGTTACGTTGGGTAAAGGGTTAAACAAATTATTTAACAGATATAATGTTAAGGAAATAGGCGCATGTTTAATATCGTTACTTGTTTCTGAGAATTTACAAGAACCCAACATTGCAATTCCCATTTGCAAACATTGCGGGGGGGGGGAGTCACCAACGAGCAGGTAATAACTAACACCACTTCGCTGGTTATTCATCGTTATTGTGCTCAGAATTATGGCTTCCTGCATCGCTTATATCAGTGTACTCAACATTGAAATAATATTCTTTCTCCGGAACAAAATTTGTTTTAAAATCACTTTGATATAACAATCTTCGAGCGAATATACTGATATTCTTGTGCTTCAGTAGTCAATTATATCATAGTTTTCAAAATGTCATTCGAAGTTCAGCAGCCCATCATCTCAGAGTTAAGAAAATGTCCTTTTTCGGGATACAATATGTCATTTTGGGATACAAACAGACGTGTGTGCTTTCTTCAAACTTTATGAAGTTGCAGTTAATATTCACAGTACATCTAAGATAATGGACTAACAAACCTTGTTCAATATTCAGCGATTTCTCTGTTAGAAATTCGCATATGTATATATTGTATAAATTGTTTTCCCTTGCTTTTGATAGCATTCCTTCCGATGGGTCAAGCCCGTCTATATCCACAAATCCATGCATACGCAGCTGAAATTAATAATAATATTTATGAACATGGTATTTAATACGATGCAGAGTTGGGTTTCTGTTTCAACGGTTTTTGAAGATCGATTTTGCCTGGTAGTAGAGAGCTAATTGTAGGCCCTGCCCTCCCGTCGAAAGATAATGGCATCGATTTTATGTTAGTTATGAAACTTGAGCGTCCGCGATAAATCTGGGGAGGGGGACTACTCAGTTCCATAATTTGAACTATATAGGTATACTATATAACTATAAGTATATAACGAATCCAAAATTATCCGAATACAGTGTGTATCGGTGGCGTCTGATAGAAAATCTATATCTTGCAACTGCTTGATACAACCCCCTTTTGAAAGCTTGTTTTGTTTACGTTACTATTTCTAGACATTACAAGCTTTCAAAAGGCGTTTTTGGGGGTCCTGTACGTTTGGATATACGAAAACAGAGAAAAAAAAACACTTTTCAGAGGTAGAATTATTAAATAATGGAACAACATTGCGTTTATGCTTTTGTGTCTGAATGACTGGAAGCATCAAAACCTACAGTTTTTGTGGAATGTTCATCATGTACGCGCTCAATAAATTCATGCTAGGATACCAACACTTCAAAGCATGCGAGTACAGTTTCAACAGAAACGACTGGTATTTTTATGAGTTTGAAAATGAAACTTGATAGTAAAATGCTACCTAACCATTTACTCAACACACATGATATCACAATTTAGTATTTTGAAATATTTTTTTGTTAAAATATTTTCCCAAAATTTCACTGAAACCATATAATGTGGCCCCCTCATTGGAACGAGTTCATCGAGCTCGTTCCAATGGGGAGTCACATGATATGGTTTTGTTGGATTTTTTTTTCCACAGCTCATTTTATAAATTACGTGGGCGGATGCGTCCGATTCTCTAGGTAAAGTGTTAATCAAGTTACTACGTATGAGAATTGTAAGACAAATCTGACATACCATTCCGTTTGTGTGTACAAAAAGTTGATCCACAGTCTTAGTCTTGTTTCTGAGGCTATATCGCGAGACATGATCTTAGAAACGGGAGTTCGTGGCATAGATTTATCCACCGGCGCAGTATTTGTAATCTGGACAAAATAATGCTGAAGACATCAGCAGACGTTCAGATCATCCACCACGGGTACACCTTTTCAGAATTTTATACAAAAAAAATGTTCTTTGAAAAATTCTTACCACACTATATTAGTAGGAATGCCCTTAACTGTGCGCTGTATGTCGTTTTACAAGAGTATAACATAACCTTGATAATAAGATCGTTTAAATAAGAAGAGATCAACAAGCCAACAGTTACCTTCCATTCAAATTATTTGGACAAAGTTAATGGGATATTGAAATGGCAAGAAAACATTTCTCTGTGAGAGATGGGTGTAATGTGATAACTTGGGGTTAACTTCATTGACTGGTTATGTCACGTCACGTGTTTATAAAATCTAGCAAATTATAAACAACAAACAAATTGGTTACGGAAATCATGTGTCATACATTGACACACAACGTTTAAGATGTGAGAAACGAGAAACTTCTTACCAATCCATAATTAGTTTCTATGCCCTTTATGAAAGGTTACACACGCTCATGAAGACTTTTTCCACATCAATTTGAATCATTTGTTTGTTTGTTTTTATTTTATTTTTAATGATGTCAATCTTTGTTTTGACCCGGATGTACGAAATCCGTTTTCTCTGGGGTTATTTTTTGTAACACACGGGTGAACATTGTTCTATTTCTAATTTCAGAGTGGTATTTTAATAAATTTCCACCCATACCTCAACAGGACAGGGAACAAGGAGCTTACTACATCGTAACCTGTTAGCATGTTACGCTATATAACATTGTGGTAATCTATAGAAAAAATATGTTGTAATGCTTTTCCACGTTCTCTGTTTCTACTACGCAAGTCATGTTGTTAACGCATTGACAGCATTTTCGCCAAAATATCTTGCAAAAACTTGCACGCAGTCTCACGTTTATGAGATCATCCGATAGTCGTTTCTTTTTATTTTGACATAAAGATGTACACGACATGCCTCTCTGGTCATATGTGGATGTAATGCGGAACCTTTGAGTCGACTTTGTTATGTAAGATTGTCATATTTGAATGGCAAACAATGCGGGATAGAAAGTTAATTTATGCTGTTTTGTTTTGTCCTAACTTGTATTGCGTTCGCGTATTTTACAATTGATGTAACTCTTACGTTACCTAAACGATCGTTTCCGTGTTATTTTCTGACCTGCCTCTAGGGTTTTGGCAAAGTATTTCAGAGATCTCAGACCTCAAGTCAAATTCTGTTCGGAATTCGACGCTTTTATAGGCCGTTTACCCACTTTTTAGTCTATACAATATTTTTTTCAGTTTCAAATACATACATTAGATAACAGGAACAACGCATTTATCGCACAATGCAAAATAGGAATTTGGATTTGGCAGATTTTTATGGGGTTTGCGCGCAGACGACCTCTGATACAATGTGATGTCTCTTTACTTACAACGATGTTTATACATATTCTTTCATACTCCAGTTATAGGTAACTTCAGGGCTAGTGTAACAGTCTCAGTATGGACACAAGCTCTTTAACGAGATTATGTATGTATAACGTGTGTGCTAGTAACCATTTTGAATTACCTCTTCAGTTTCGTTTTGCCACTTAGTTTATTGTGTTCAGATAGTATTGTGCCAGTGTCATTGACTTGTCGTCAGTAAATAGTCCATGGTCAGATCCCATGGGAATGTAGAAAGCGTCGCAGTAATGGGTCAAAGTTACAGACTGGAGAAGTATGAAATGGAGTAAACAAACTTTGTGTCAAAGGCTTTTGTGATGCTTCAGGCTGTGATTTTGGTGAAGATTTATATCTCACGGCAGTGTTGAAGGAAGTAGTAAACAAAAAACACAGGAAATGTGCTACACTACCTGGTGTTTGTATTTAGAAACTGTAGGAAGTCAGTTGTGTCGAAAACCCAGAATGGCAAGTTAAATCTCTCGTTTTAAAACAAAGACATAGGAGATTTAAAAATAATAATAATAACACTTAGGTCCGTTACTCCCAACTACCTCCCTATTCCCACGCTTCTCTCCTCCTAACACTCGGAGACGAACTGCTTGATGATATCCCTTGCCCCATTCTTCCCAATCTCCCCGATTAGCAAATTAACCCTCTCCTTTGAGTCTGTCACTAACCACACGTCCTTCATTCTCCCACCCCACGTCCTCATTATACTCCCAGTGAATCTTATTCTTTTTGACTGGTATTTTGGGCATTCTATAAGAAAGTGTTCCAGGGTCTCCACCACGGCCAAATTATACATCTGGCACTCCTTTTCACTGTGTTTCCCAATTTGTCCCCTCAGCTCCAGCGACCTCGACCTCAGCTCAAACAAAAGTGATCTCCCACCCTCCAAAGGTGCCATCAAGGTACTCTTTAAAACCAGGCTTCCCTTTATCACGCAGGCCACCCAGAGACCTCTTTGATTTGACCCTCTCTCTCCAATTAAGGTGACCATCCTCCATGACCCATTGTCTGACGATTTTGTTACCCTGGTTTGCCCCTACGTCTAGGTCCGAGACCTCCAATGAGTAGTTCTCTATTAGCTCTTCCCACTTGGACCATCCACCATGTCTTGATATTTGAGTTGAGAATTCTCTGGAACATTACTTTACACCATCGGCTATCGGGGAGATTTACCAAATAATTAAGATAACCGAGTTTCAATAGGTCTATCCTGTCCTTGATCCTCATCCACCCAAGCTCACCCTTGATTGCTTCTAGCGCTGCGGCATTACTCGATCCTGTTATCCATCGGCCTGCATCGTTCTGCAGGATTTCCAAGCTCTTTACGGCCGTCTGGTTTAGGGGTACCACTTCCGTACCGGTTGTTATACTTGGCAGACCCACCATTTCCCAAATGGTTTTCCCCACGAAAACCTTATTGAAACTGCTTCTCCGTTCTCCCTATATGTTTCATGTGGTTAAGAATTCGCCCCCCCCCCCCCCCCTTCAGAATCAATTTATCAATTTATTGTGTTGTTGCGGTAGATGCCTCTTCCTGTGATGTTTATATTTACCCCCTGATACTCGTAGTCATCTGTCTCTCCTACACTAAGAAGTTTGCATCTACCTTCCGGAATACAGAACTCTCCCACTCTCCACCTTCGAGTGGGGTCCACTTCCGACCCACAGGTGTAACTGTGCTCTTGCTTTCATTTAGTTCGAGTCTCCATTTGCACTCATATTTCCCAACAATTCCCGGCATTTTCGCTAGCCCCTCTTCACTTTCTGACACTAGCACCATATCGTCTGTAAAACATAATCTCCAAGTCATCAACTGTTACCCCCTCGTCGCTACACATGAGTTCATCTCCTAAACCTTTGATGTACAATGCAAAAGGAAGTGGCGAAAGGATACACCCCTGTTTTTTGCATACCTCCATAGGCACAAGCTTTGTTGTTATGTTATCCAGGCTAAGTTCACTCTGTACATCTTTATAATATATAATGCTTTCAGAATTCCAACAAACTCGCCTCCCAAGCCCAGAGCCTCAAGTTTTCGCCACATAGCCTCCCTCCATACTCTATCGGATGCCTTTTTAACATCCAAAAAGGATATAAACATCTTTTACTTTTTTGCTTTCGCGGATTCTATCATTTGGGATAGCTTGGAAAGATGGTCTGTGACTCTCCATCCCTTCCTGAAGTCATTCTGAATTTCTCCCAAAAAACCCTTCTCCCAATCACCTCCTCTAATCTCCCATGCAGGACTTTACAGAAAACTTTTCCAATGTTGGTATTGACAGCGATCCCTCGATAATTATCCAAAACGTCCTTTTTCCCCCTTTTTGTGAATAAATGTCACTTTCCTTTCTCTCCACTCTTTTGGGACCTTTAGTTTTTCTATGGCTAAATTGAATAGGGCAATTAAGCTTTCACAGAGTTCCTCTCCCCCTTTTTGATAAACTCGTTAGGAATTCCGCCCACCCCTCCGCTTTTCCATTCCTTAGTTTTGAGATCACCCTTCGCACCTCTTCGGTTTTAATTTCGCTGCACACGAAGTTCGACAGATTTTCCGCGATCTGGTACGGACACTCCGGGTGTTCCCCATGCCCATCCCTTATCGTTAACCTTTTCCCAGTGCTTGACTAGCTCTGATGCGATTTGATCTTGGTAGTCTGTATCTCTGCCATCTACATTAATACTCTGTGGATTACTTCCTCTGTTACGCTTATTCGCCCATTTCCAAAATACGTTCGAACTCGACCACCCTTGTCATTCTTATTGTCCAAATAAGACTGCTATTTCGCACTCTCCGATTATCGTCATTAATCTTATTTACTTCGTTTCGTGCTTGTTGGGATTCTTCCTTTGCTACCATGGCCTCGTTGCTTTCCGCCCCCTTGAGTTTTCTACTTCTCCTGTATGCAGCACATTTAGCTTTTCTACCTTAGAGAGAATGTAAACAGGATGCAAGTCGGAGTGATCCACGTCAGTCTTATATAACAAAGTTATAATTTCTCACCATCAAAGCCGTCTGGGCGAGATTACAGTGAGAATCAAAGGCATAGTACACTAATGTTAACCCTTTACCTAACGTGAAAAGCAGACGACACTTGAAAAAAAAATTCTTGAATAACTAATTTTTTTCATTTTTTGTCTCAAAAACATAGGTTATGACCCCTCGTTGGAACGAGCTCGACGAGCTCGTTCCAACGAGGGGTCATAACCTATGTTTTTGAGACAAAAAATGAAAAAAATAGTGAAAATTAATTAGCGATTTTTGAGAATAGCGCTGGACGGTTTTGGCCGTTACGTTGGGTAAAGGGTTAAGTAACCTTAACCCTTTGAACACGAGAGGTCCATATTCCTGAATAGGAATATGCTACTTCATAATTTCATTAAAAAGGATGGCTGCTAAGTGCATGTATTGGGTTGACCAATCAATACTTTCAACGTTCAGGCTAAAGGCTGCACGTTGGCTGTACAGTGAAAGTATTCATTGATCTACCCCAAAGAATGAATATGAACTCTTCCAATTGCAGCCATTAAAAAGTGACACGGAAGACACCACCATCATTCAAAGGGTTAAGTTACTGTGGTTTGGGAAATATCAGTACTGTGGTGGTGAATTGCTCCTGTCCAACGTTCGACAGATTTCATAGTAAACAGTATTTACGTCATCGTTTGTCGGCCGTATTCTGTGTGGGCAATTTGTTGGGATTTAAGTCTGTTTAACAGATACCATGCGCAAATTACACCTAGCACACGTGCACTTCGATCTTGATCCGTGGGTAGTTTCTACCACCTACCTGACCGCAACAGGACACAGTTTGCAGACTGGATGGGAGCAAGAGAGAGAGAGAGAGAGAGAGAGAGAGTTGAGGCCAGTTAGATGTTCTGCTGAATAAAGCTATTTAAACGACTTTTGATTTCATCTCTTAAACTAGTACCGAATCTTGTGCTAAAAACAAAAGACATGCTGGACAAGACCAAGCTGGAATGAAGATCTTCCACCAAACTAAGTGATCTCCAGGAGAAAATTCCGTTTTGTAGGAATTCACGGTCCTATCATTGGAGGTTTTCAGATAACCCATTCAGAACAAGTTGCCTGCATATCACAAAGGTACGGCTGTACTACACGTTCTATAACAAAGAGGTCCAGGACCCCATTGCGTCACATGCAACTGGTTTCAGGCCATAGCAAGGCGCATTTCTCAATGAATTGGAGAGAGTTACTCTTTTCATAGGAAAGAGTTCTTCTCAATCCAGCCAAGCCTGAAAATAAGCAGACTGTCATCAGCAAAATGGGATGCCAGAGGGTGAATTTGGTGAGGCTACCCAGCACAGCAGGGTAGCTTCACTACATTTACCCTCTTTGAACCTCAATCGGAATCAAGGTCTCATGCCTAAACAAAAAGATGTATGTAGAGGACAAACTGGCCCACTGTAGGGAATAGCATCAGCAAATTCACCCTCTGGGGACCTCATTCTGCAAATGACAAATTGCTTATATTCAGGCATGAATCCACTCATCAGTGTAAAAATGTGAATTGTTCCTGCAAAGCAAGGCAATAATTTTGCAATCCACCACAGAGTTGAAAAATAGAGAGAAAAACAGACATATGTAACGACGCCGTGTCAAAATTGTATTCAAATAAACCTTTGCCATTGGGCTCTATCCTCGTCTGAAAAACCTATAGATGTGATGAACATCAGAGGTGAAGATAATGCTGTCGCAAAAAGATGTGGGCATAAAACGAGCAAGGCCTGGAGAAAGAAAGTGTGGTTAGAACAGGGTTTGCCTTTTGAAAGCCGGTAGAGTTCTGACAGTTCTGAACACCGGAAGTATTTGTTGAGTTGATTTGGAGACAAAAAAGGTTGCTTTCATAAATGTGGAAAAAGTCCCTGCATCTGTTGGAAGGTTTTGTGTCATATGTGGGCCACTTCTCCCATCACATTTATCAAAAAAGCAGAGCAGATGATAACTTCAGCTAAATACTAGATTTCAAACATCCTTTAATGTCAGTGTGCAATGGCCAAGTAGTTTAGGTCTTGATGTCCAGCTTGACAAGTGGGGTTGTCGTGAGTTCGATGCCCCACGAGAGACCAGAAACCAACATTCTGAATTCATTCAAAACATGATTATGTCCTTCAAATACACGTTGGCAGTCCGTCTGAGGACTCCTATGGAACTTTCGTCGTACTGTGTCCAGCGGGTGTCAGAAGCCATCTTATGAAGTTATTGAAAGGAACGTGAACCGAGTAATTAGAAGAAGTTCACCCAAATACTGGACTCCAAGTAATTGTTTAATGACAAAATACAGTGGTCTAGTGGTCCAGCTATCCTAAGTCGAGTTTAATATTGGTCATTCTGGTGTGTAAAGACGTTGTAAGGGATGAAAACTTTCCCGAGGCAATAAAATGTTCAGACCCTTTGGCCATGATTTGGTAAATGTGTAATGAGTCTGTTCATTGACCTTGTACTTAACGAATTCACGGTATCCGCCCGCGAATATTACAAACTGAGCAGTTAAAATAGCGTATTTTTAACCCTTTACCCAACATGAAAAGCAGGCGACAAATGCAAAAAAAATTCTTTAATAACTATTTTTTTTTTCCATTTTTTTGTCTGAAAAACATAGGTTATGACTCCTCACTGGAACGCGTTCGACGAGCTCATTCCAAAGAGGGGTCATAACCTATGTTTTTGAGACAAAAAAATGAAAAAGATAATGAAACTTAATTGGCGATTTTGTCATCAGTGTAAAGATGTGAATGATTCCTGACCGTTACGTTGGGTAAAGGTTAACAAAAATCCGATAAAAGCATTTCGGACGAACACCATTTCAAAATCCCCCTCCCGACTTGGTCGGTGGGGAAAAATAAAAATCCTATGAAAAATTCACGACGATTCGGATAAGCATTTGAACAGGACATTGGCCTATAACTGTGCACAACTTCCTTGCTTGGGTGTTGAAATGTGCTCTGTCCATTTTGGCGTGAAAATGAGAAATCGGCATCGTTGGAGTCATCTCCACGAGACGAACAAAATGGTATCATCGTATTGTGTGCATCACATGACATTAAACACAAAACCTGGTGAAAAAAATCTCATCCCCCAACTTGCTTCATACTTTAATGTTAAAGTGTGCTATCTCCATTTTCAACCAATCGAATTAGCTGCTTGGTGAATTTGACCAGCCCAGTCTGCGTGCTTAATTGTAGTATCTAAATGTCTCCCATTATGAGCAATGGTGGATGGAGTTTGGTGGGAGAAAATGCAATGTTTAATTATAGGCCTGATAAACATCCTATGAAAACTACTTTGATTCTGTTCGAATGTTTATTCAGATATGATGGCGAAATCAGCGCTTCATGTTGAATTATTCAGATGAGTCAGCTATTATGACAGTTTTTCATTTAAGCGCGGAACAACAATGGGTGACTTTTCATTGAAATTATATATCTCCATACAAACTTTCCCATTTTTCCTTGCCATTTATGGGTGAAAAGACAAGAAACTGTGTGATTTGTAGGAGTTTCCCTCTACCAACACACTATTCACCGAAACATACCCATAGTATACGAACAAATGTATATAAATCATATAAGTTCAGAGTCTGTTTTCTCCGGAAAGCAAAAAAATGGGAGTTAGAACATTTAAGCACCCTGGAGACAACACATCGAACAAAAACATTCCTGTCCAGATGAATATCTACACCTCATACTGATATTTCAGACCATGTTTCGTAAAAATCCTCAGAACAATGTTGCAGAAATTACATGGGCAAGAATTTTTGCTAGACTTTTTCCTAGTTCCAAGGGCCATAACTGCACAAAATTTATTACCCGTTTGGTCTTTGCAATCCCCCATTTACAACTACCCTAAACCATGCGGAAAATGAAAGTCTGTTCCGCACATATATGCGGAACGGAAATCGTTGACGGACTATTTTTAAATAGAAGCGAAATTTCACTGGAATTTTCTACAAATCGTGCAATGTAATTACAATTTGAATCGCTAGCGATAGCTGAAAGTCGTCCCCTGAGTTCCAATGTATTCTATGTGCCAGTGGGCACAAAAAACACATTGGAACTCAGAGGAGGAAATAGTTATACAGGTTCCTATGCAAATTTGGTTGGCGATAAAATGTGTTCTTTTTGTTGATGGTTGTCAAATGAATTGCTGAGTGTCCTTCTAATACTTGTTTTTACAGATGTGAAGGTGGGTAATAAACAGAGAATGACACACGTGTATGGGTTGGGTTTATCAATTTGGCACTTGTGCCATCGCGGAAGGAGAAAACTGCAGCCTCTCATTTTATCCTTCCCATTGCACTCGTGCCATATCGATTAAGCCATTCACATGCGTGTACCATTCTGTGTATTTGTCGAATAAAACATTCCTATCCACATGCACATTTACGCTTCATACTGATACTTCATACTAACTTTCATACAAATCCTGTAAAAATGTAGGGAGTGTTCATGCTCTGCTTAACAGTTCGCACTATTGCACAGGTGTGGAATTCTAAACTTAGGGCATATGTTGAAACTAAGGCCATGTAAAATAGAGATATATTTTTAGTATCAGATATATGATTACATTAGGCTTTTGGCTGGACAAGAGAATTTGAAGTTTTGGTCCCAATGTTGGAGGCTGATACATAGGGGTAAATTACCAGATGAATTATGGGAAACAGTGGCTTTGAAAAATTGGCTATTTTTTTAAAATGTAATTTTTACAGCGGGTTTGTTGCCAGACATTTAACTAAAAAATGACATGGAAACATATAAATATGTTTTCCATTTTAGAAACAGGAAATGCTATGCTCCAGGTGTAGGTAGGTAGGTGGGGGGTGGTGGGAAAATTCTGCTTTTGAGGCTGCTGGGTGGCTGAAAATGACTGGTTTCGCCATTTGTTCATGCAATTTTGCAGGTTGAAGCCTTGCCTTTGACAATAAATTATTCCACCCACATTCAGATTGTTTGTTTCTATTTGGTCAGATAGTGTTATATGTTTTTTGTGGATTTGGGAAATGTAATACATGTTATGGGTTAGATAACTAAGTTACAGAATATTCACATTTGAAGAGAGTACATGGCATTTCATTTTTGGAAATGCCTGGAAAACTGTGGAGTGGAACCTAAGCCAACGTTTTTTTTTTTTTTTTGCTTTATTCAACAGGAGAGAGCATTAAAACAGATACATGAAATGAGAGTCCATCATAACAGAAAATTTAATTTCGTGATAACAAACCTTCTGTGATAAAAACCCAGTCCCTGCTCCTACATCTAGTATTCTAATTTCTGATCTGCTCTGTGGTGTCATTAAGCTAGCCAAAGCGTCGGCTACTATTTCAACGCCCTTGTACACTTCATTTTGATTCTAAAATGAAAAGTAAACCGAGTTGTTGTTATTTTCCCTGTAGTTTTACTCTTTTCGGCAATATTGCACGGAAATCCGTCAAAAATCACACCGTGATTCAGCTAAATCTTAAAAAAAACCTAAGGTTGCTGAATATTCAATTCTTGTTGCCTTACGTATTTGAAGAAGGCTGGGGCTTTATTTATTTTTTAAATATGTTGGTCTGTTTTTTTAACATTATTTTTTTCGGCGGCTGTTTTAATTCCATTCCTCCAGATTGGAATAGCATTTGACGAAAAGGCTAAATCTATGTAAACGCCGAAACATCAAACATATAATTCCGTTGACAAGCCAGTCCACTACTGTCAAGTATTGGATCTTCCAGCGCCAATAAAACATTGATGAAGACTGATATCTTAAAATAACAATAGAAGACTTCGGTAATAGCCATGTCGGAATGCTGGCGGTCAACAAATAATATTCTCAAACCCGAGTGTGTTTATGAATTGAGGCTGACATTTATTTCGCAATCATTAACTATTCGGTATTTTTTTGTTTGAAAAATAAACTTTGTTCACATCTAAAGTGAGAACATATTTCTTGACCTACTTTGAAGTAACACTTTGTGGTCGACATTTATTTCATAATATACAAAATGTCTACTGTTTGACCAACTCGGGATAAAGTAAAAGATACGGAAAATTTTCATTTATTGCACAATATTATAAATTATTGTGATTAATTGGCAGTAACATGGTCTGAGGTTTGTGCACGAAGCGTCGAGGTTGAACATACGCTCCAAGCCGCAAACCTCAGACCATGTTACTGTCAACTCATCACAATAACGTATATGTTCCTATAAGACACTATCCATAGCTCAAAACCTACATCGTGAAACACGAGAGGCTTATTGACTAAACTTGTGATCGTTAAAAAGTTGCCTTGTTCAAGGAAACTTTTAACGATCACATGTTTAGTAAATGAACCTCTCGTGCACCCCACGACAGCACTACATAAATAATCCATATACCAGATAAACTCATTCCATCTCAGTTCAAATCGTAAATCGGTTTGTAATTTTAACAACACTTCATCCGGGACACCATAGCTTCACGTGTGAGAAATCCAGAAAAATGAAGCAGCTTCCTAGTCACTCAGTTGATGAAGCAGTTACGAAACGGGCGACGTCATTTCAAATATTTCGCGTTGCCAGACGGTAACATTTGCTACTGTAGCCGTACACATAAAAGAAATTACGACAGCTCACATCCACTGAGAGGGCGAGGATTTTACTATTTTTGGAAAAGTGAGAAATATACAAGGATAACGCATCGACGATGCGTAGTCGCACCCGTTAGGCTTGTCATTATAAGAAACTCAAATACATTGATATTTGTTCAAGGTACCACGCTAACGAGTTGAAAATGGGCAAATATTAACTAATTAAGGGGACGTCCAACCTAATTTTGGTCAAATTTCAGGTAATTGTCTCCAAAGACCAAAAAAGACCTAAAATGAATGATCCCAATATATTATAACAAGAATATATTTATCAGAAATACTTCTTGTTCAGGCCGATTGGTGTGAGCGTTCGTAGAGTAATTATCCACTCTATTTCGTATTTCGTCTATGTTTCGTTGCGGCGACATTATCGGGATCCGATTGGAGGATTTGTATAATTCTATTAGTAAAATCTTTTAAAGAGTGGCTTTCGTCATTGAAGTGTATAGAAACGGGTAATTATTTTATAAACCAAAATGCTTGGAATGAAACAGAACATGTGGAAACTGAAATATGCCATGGAACAGCTACCATGTGGCAGATAGCACCGCCTTATAGTCTGCTATGGTAGAAGTAAGAGAACAAATTTTTTGCAATAAAATGCCTTAAAATAAAATAGCAGCTCTATTCTAGAAACATTCAAGAAATCTTTTCCTAATTCTTGAAAGTAATAACGAGTGAGGCCAAATGTTATGAGTAGGTTGCTCCCTGATTGAAGGCAGACATTTTCTTCTGTTTATGTTTTGATTTGGGGAAGTTCAACAATGGTCAAGTTGAAGGAGTCCACTAGAAGAAGTACGGAAGGACAAAAGAGTGTCTCCCGTATTAAGGTGTACGTGTCACTGTGGTGGTTTGAAAAGAAACCATAATCTTCTCTTATATAGAATGCACTTCAATGTCATACAATGTAGTTGAACAAATATTTTACAGACCCCTTGCACTATAACACCTTTCATCCCATGCATTAATTTGATAGTGACTAAACTGTTAAATTTGTCTGGTTTATCAATAAGTATCATAGGTTGTTTCATTCTTGGACACCAATATACTCATACTATCTGTTAGAGAAGAAATAAGAGTAACTATTACCTTTCACTGCAATAAATCAGAAAATGTACATAAAAGTACGCTCTTATTCAAAACACATCAAAATAACCCTACATAACCATTATTGTCTGTACTTTTCCAGAAGAGGCTTATTGGCATATCGCGATCAGGAGGGTGCACCCAGTAGTTCCCCTGTCCATTAGACCGTTTGAAAGTAAATTTTAAAAATTTTCAGGGGTAGGCTATGCCCGCTCCCTTGTATGCCTTACCTTTGACACTCATGGCATAGGCCTTTTTCATCAAAGTTTAACCTTTTTTTGTAAAATTGCGACGACACACATGTTCCAACCACTATCACACAGATAACACACCAAATAAGTGTATCAGCAAAAATCATATTATATTGAACAACACTCTTTTTTGACATTAAGTTCTAAACCTTTCATGCCTCTTACTCGCAAATATAACAGCTAATTTACCGATTGATTGATGAAAAGAAAAACCTTGCCATAATAAAGTTGTTGAGCCCCAAAGCCTCGATAATAGCTTCAATAAAAGTGCCAAAAGTCACACTGGTGGCTTTGCAGAATATTCATTAGCTTGTTGCTTGATAAGTAGTAGGAAAAAAGTATTCACTAAAATTATTTTGTTGCAATTAATTGGAGGGTGCCAGTTGGCACTTTCCAACAAATTGGAGCAATTTAACTAGTTATGAACAATTTTTTTCTGAACTATGACTCCTATTGTGAGCAGAATGGTATCTTTGAAAAAATACTTATTACAAATCCCATTTGAAAAATAATTTAGAACTCTACCACTCGACTCCTTACTCAATGCAGTGATACACACAATATCAAAATTTGTTATAATATTTTTTACTTTTTCAAACATATTCCAACAAAACAATATCATGTGTCCCAATGAGCTCGTTCCAAAAAGGGTACATATGATATGGTTTTGTTTGAATGTGTTATATAAATATATCTTCCAAACAACCAACACTTTTCTATACAATCACTACAGATTGGCCTGTTAATCACATATGGATACTATAATAAACTAGTATTAATTGATTAAACAAATCTGATGATGTATGAAAGAATTTCATTGACATGAGCCAAGGCCCCTATGCTTATATAGACCTAGTGGGCCATGGTGTAACGATTAAAAGCTTTTTGTCAATTATATTGTGTCACAAAACTCCAGTGGCTCAATCAAATGAGTTATAATACACTGAATGCACAATTTATCACAAGAATACAGAAAAATGGCCAAACTCCTGTTGATTGAATACTCTTATTAAATTGCAATTTTTCAATGGCTACGGAGGTTATTTAGTTAATAGGATAGAACATATATACTTTATGCTTATCAATAGACAATGAAGAAATACTAAAGCTGCAGCAGGACAGAGAGAGAAAGATGTGTAGAAGTTTCAGCAGAATGTTATGTAACTTCCCCAAGTGACAAGGTGTAATTACGTATGCATCCACATTTTCCATTCTACTGTATTACACATAACGGCAGCCCTCATCTTTTACCCAGTTTTGAGACTGGCAGGCTAAATAAATTACCGCCAGTCCCTTTGCTCGCATATCAGCATAAGCTATTAGTTAGGGCTGATACAGTATGTGCAGTGTGAATGATCACTAAAACATTCACAGAGTGTTATTTCCACACATGTAAGAAGCATGCCTGCAAATGGTTTTGCAGTGCGTCTGTTATCATGACCAGTACAAGTGTTTTGGTGCAAGACATTGTGTGGATGCATTAGGTCATGAAAAGTGTTTTGAGTTATTCTTGCATAAAAAGTCTGAGAAAACAGTCAAGGAATAACATGCATGGCATTCACCTTGGATGGCGCGCGGTGGTTCAGCTGGTAGAGGTGCAGGCTACAGATCGAGAGGTCCTCGGTTCAAATCCCACCAGCAGCAAAAACGTTATGTCGTTGGGCTAGAAATTCACCCCCATTGCCAACGTTGAGGCACGGTGGTGTTGTGTACCAAGGCGTACTGCACGTCGACGGTACACTTGTCTAAAACCAAGGCTAACCCTGATTGTGTGGAGTTAGTATGTTGGGGAGCCTGAGAGTTGCTCGGTGGTTCTCTCCGGGTACTCCGGCTTCCTCCACCCGTAAAACTGTCCGACACGAGGTGACCCTGGCTGTCGAAAGTGTCATTAAACTCCAATAAATAAATAAATAAATTCACCTTAGGGTATTATGACCTGGACCAATCTACTGGTTTACGATATTTGGGGTATTTGCTAAGGTCTTTATCCCTGACCTTCTAGTTAGGCTTATTTGCAGGCTTGCTAGTAGTTGCTACTGTATAATCACTAGACAACTTATACTAAATAGACTAATAATAATAATAATCAGAACAAACATACCGAGCTTATCAATTCATAATTTCAGTAAAATAAACAGACTTAGAGAGAGAAAATTATTTGAGAGTGCCAAGTGTCACCCCAAAGGAAGCTGTAGTTTTTTGGTATAGATGATGGAAAAATATTTGGCTTCTGTCTCCCTCTCGTACTATTACCACACACATCTGCAGACACTATGATGCTGACAAAAGAAAATTAACGCATGTGACCTGGTGTGACAGGTTTATAAGCAACTCGGCACGGATACTGAAGAAATTACGAATATGTGGGGCATTTCATTTGTTTAACCCTTTACCCAACGTAACGGCCAAAACCGGCCAGCGCTATTCTCAAAAATCGCCAATTAATTTTCAAAATATTTTCATTTTTTGTCTCAAAAACATAGGTTATGACCCCTCGTTGGAACGAGCTCGTCGAGCTCGTTCCAACGAGGGGTCATAACCTATGTTTTTGAGACAAAAAATGAAAAAAATTAGTTATTTAAGAATTTTTTTTGCAAGTGTCGTCTACTTTTCATGTTAGGTAAAGGGTTAAATATCAAAAACGGTAGTTTCGACCATGGATTCGATAATTCGACCATCACGGCCACGCTGATCGCTGTAATGTTTATTATGATATCCAAATTGGGGGCAATTTCCGGAAAAGGAGATTTGTCACATTTGTCAATTTAAAACGATGACAAAAGACATTGACCGACGCTCATGTTAGTATGATTGTTTACAAGAAAAACTTAAATTCACAGCATCGCCCAATCGCACCCTATTTAAAAGCGCGAATGCATCATTTCCAACCCATCTTCCATCGTTCCTTTGCAGATATAAACTCAGTCACGACCGAGATCCATGGTTACTTAGAAATAAATAACTTCACAGCATCAGGGGAAATCAACACGCTCAATATAGTTCCACCCCACTTGGAATATCATTCGAGAAAAAAGTGATTACTGAAGCATTCGGTTATGGCATTAACAGCTCAAGTATTTGCTGTAACTTGTTTACAAATCCGCTCATACATACATTGCCTCGAACAAATAAAAGGCATGATCACTCCCCTGCATTACGATCGCCTAAAATGCATATTCATACAAGAACCACATTATAATCACATGATCGGAAACAAAATCATTGAACATGGCCACATCCGGAACATCCGAATTTTGTGTTGGGGTATTGCATTACAACATCACACCAGACCAGAGGGTGTGTCATAAAAATGCTTTCTCAGAGTCTGCAGTATCTTGTCATAACATTGACAACAAAGACTTTCGAATTACCGATCATTTTGTGGTTTTACGGGTTCGTTACTTATGCCATTGGCAAATTAATCTTATTCAAAATCCTAAACTTCCTGAAAAAAACATTTTCTACATCTTTTCTCTGCACTTTATTTATTATTTGGATATATAATTTACCTTTCCTTTCTTCTCTTATCTGTTTCTGATACATTGGGAACAATGTCAACAAATTGACCAAAGTTAGGTTGAACAACCCCTTAGGGCCATAACTGCGGACAGTGTAGCCGAACATTATAAGTTTTCGAACTCATTCACTGCATTGTTAAGAAAGTCTCATACACCAAATATTGACCGAATCCATTGGGATTTGTTCACGTTTTCACTCTAACGAGCTGAAAACAGTCAAAAATTAAAAAAATGTGGGCCATAACTCCGCCAAGTATGACCGAACCGCACCGCTTTTGAACTCACGCAAGACATTTTTAATAAAAGTCTCATATACAAAACATTGACCTAATCTACTATTGATTGTTCCTGTTATCATGCTAGCGAGCTGAAAATAGGCAAAACTAACAAATTATGTTTACATTGGCATGGCGGGGGTTCGAACACACTTTCCTTTGGCACCAACCGCCTAGCGAAACTATAAACAAAACCAGCGTCCTTTCTTAATTCTATGGCATCCGGGAAATTTGAAAGAGACAAGTTTCGCTGATTTCTTCTGAGGTCCAGTTAGTATAATTAAGTACTTAGATGCAACTATCTCATCTGATGAGTAACAAATTATGGGCCATAACTCCGCTCTGTATGGTCGACCCGTACCAGTTTTCGAACTCATTGAAGGCATTGTTAAGAAAGTCTCGCAAACCAAATATTGACCGAATCCACTGAAATTTGTTCAAGTTATCGCCCTAATGAGCGGAAAACAGACAAACATTAACTATTTAAGGGCAATAGCCCTGTTTAGTACGGTCGAACTGTACCAGTTTTCGAACTTGTTCAAGGCATTGTTCAGAAAGTCTCACATCGCGAATACTTACCAAATCCATTGATGTGTTTGCATAACAGTGGGAAGGTCCACTTACCGCTAAATATAAACTGTGAATTTCCAAACCGTGTTGCATTATGGAATTCGATGATACCTTTGGAGATATCTCTTTTCCCATAGACTTAACATTGCCCGGAAGTGTGCTCGAGTACCCCAACAAACCAACTACTTTTGGCGTTCAGTTGAAAATATCAGCAAAAATTACTGCGTTTGGCATTTAGTTATGCAAATGTGGGAGCTCATCGGGTTTTACAAGTTCAAGGTAGTTAAAACTAATCAAGACTGAAGTTTAAGCTTGTTGTGTATGTTTGTTGTAGATCTCAAAAAGACCTATGTCTTTCTGTTGCATGATATTTAATTGCATTTGATTAAATTGGGCCTGATGTCAGCATAATGCAGTCAGTACATGCTGCAGCATAATGCAGTATAATGCAGCTAAATGCAGCCAAAAGTAACATATCACTGGGTCACTAATACAAGTATATAATAAATTTCAGTGAACCCAATGTAGAAGTTCAAATAACCCTAAAACTCTACCACTCAAAACTGAAAGGCCCTGAAAGTTAAGCAGGCTGGAATATTTACATCAAGTCTTCAGAAGGCCATTGACCTAACTGTTAGATAGTTATTGATGACACGTTTGTTAGGTGTCTTGGGTTAAGGTAGTCCAACCATGTTTAACTGGGCAGTATATTATGTACACTGTAACCTTTTTGGAGGTTGTCGTTGCCACCTTCCAAAAACCTTCACAGTTTTCAATCCAGTGGCGCGATGTTAGGACGATGCCTGGTTGAATTCCTGCTTGACATAGGCGATATATATGTACACTAGTGTAATTAATATCATGGCCTCGTAGAATGTATTTGGAAAAGTCATAATATAAGAGCAAGATACACTAGTTAAAGGTGAAAAATTTCTGAACAGTCGTGAATAAAATGTGATTCGCATGGAGGCCTGCTATCTCAATGTTTACATTCTCTGGCTGCACTCGGCTGGATAATGGCATAAGGCATCACAGTCTACTCAATATGTCACAAACAAAAAAAAATAATGGAAATCTTAGTAAAAAAGATAAAACGTTCCAGTAAAACCTGCAGAATGCTTCCCCATCTTATTTTTCAAACCTTCAATTGTTTGATTTTTTTTCGATATTGCCTAGGTCACTATCTATATCAAAATAACTGGACAAATTGTAACATGTGCAATTTGTGTTAATGAATCAGAGACAAGTTACAGTCCTCAAATAGAATACAGCTATACCAGTTATTGCATTATTGGCGTTAATTATGGGTTCATTCAATGTCTCATCAACATACATTCAAATATTTTCGATATGACCTTATAGGTTAAAACATAAAATTAATAATTACCATTAATTTTTTGTACCCCTCCCCATCCCCATCTCCACCACCCACCCCTCCCTAAACAGGTTCAGTAAATTCTCAAGACTGTGGATACCATATCACTAAAAACTTTTTATTTCCATTAACTTGTTAGTTACCAACCATTCAAATATATTTATGCATTTTGAAGAATATGAAAATCATGTCTAGGTCAGGCCACTTCCCCTATGTCAGGTCACTCCCTTCCCCTAAAAAATAAATAAAGTATGTAGCTAGGCAGTTCATGCCATTGTTTACAAGTTGTTCTCGGGAAGTATTATTTTATTATCAGTTCTGGTACAAATACAGTAGCGGACTTCCAGGAACCAGTGGTGCCTGCTTTCAACTCTATGAGTTGATTACTTTCGTTGTTCGTGTTCTGTATATCTTCATTTTGATGTATATACTCCTAAAAGTTTGCTAAGCCCCAAATATTTGACACATCATTGTGAAATTTGCTTGTGACATAATTGCGATATTTTTGGTGGATATGATTGAGGAATGGATTGAGATGGTCCCCAGTGTTTACATTAGCTCTCTTGACAGGCAGACTTTTCGTGACAGTCATGGAAAGCGTGTACCTCCTGATTTTCATGATGTTTTCGTGTACTTTCTACATGTACATGACATGTGTAGGGTATTCAATCTTCATTTCAACACAAACCCTTGTGATTTAATAATTGAATATGGCAAATGCAAATGTATGAAGACATTTGTCTGAAGGAGATATGTGGCGGGCTGTAGAGATGGTGGAACAAAAAATGAAAAAAATTAGTTATTCAAGAATTATTTTTGCAAGTGTCGTCTGCTTTTCAGATTAGGTAAAGAGTTAACGTCTAACAGTCCACGGTAAAGCACCTTTGCATTGCTGAACTCACCCTTTTGGTTGCACGTTTTCGTAAAAAGGTGACGCAAAGACGCACTATTTTATGCTCTGGTTTGGCGTGGTCTTGTTGCACAGCTGCTGGGAAAACTATTGATTTTCCCAAAAGGTCAGTTAGAATATTGCACTAGAAAGCGCGTATAATTTTGTTGTGATTGTAATATGGAATTCCCCCCACACGAAACAAGGAGACGTTGTGTAGTTCATTTCCATAAATATATAAGTTAAGAACTTGTTCCATTAGCCCTCTGACAATACATCAATATGACACATACCATGCAATACAATTTTATACATATTTATTGCTCATTTGTAGTGTTTGATACAAAAAAACACAATCCAGTATTTTCTCTAAACCCACCCACTGCCCCATTTGCACTAAAAGTCTTTTAGTTTGAATTGTCATGGGGATTGATTTGGAACAATACTGACAAGCAGTGGGTAGCTACAACATTATGCATTGCAGTTCGCACAGTCATTCAATGAATAAAAGCACTAGGATAAGAGGTTATATCGCATGGGTATTTGCCATGTGCATTTCTGGTCATATTGGTGTGGAGATGCTGGTTTTCGTTAAGTTACTTATTTTTATGTGGCAATATTGAGACAAATCCTGGGCCAGGTAGTACCGACTTAGATTCACTCTCGATATTACACTATAATGATAAGAAGATTAGGTTTAAGTCAGAAAACCGTAAGGACGATTTGGGGATTTTGATATTTTATGCATCACCGAGACCCACTGAAGATGATTTTAATTCTGATAGAATTCAGATACCAGCATTTTCAACTCTAACTCGACCCAACCGCTACCAATACGGGGGTGGTGTTGCCGTTTATTTCTCAAGCCTATTACATTATGTAAGAAAACATAACTGAGAATTTCAAGATGATATTTTATGGTTTGAGGTTGAAATTACAAATACGTTTCTTCTCTGGGTCACGTACAGATCGGAGAGATTTTATGTGGCCGATTACTGGACAAAACTAGACGACTCATTAGAAACTGCACTAACTATACTATTAAAAAAAAGTAGGGGATATTTGATAAAAGTGAGATATATGAAGACATATATTTATATTTTCATCCAAAAGACAGTTAAGGCATTGCACTGTGACATCTGGTGAATGGTTTCAGCGATAGTTGGGTGTCTGGCAAGCACAAATTCCACGCACTGATCTGTAGAATACATGGACGGTCAGACAGAGAACTTACCACATTCAGTCCATGACTTCAATATCTTGTAAGTTCCCCTAGGTTCTCGAGACAAGCGCGGATCCGCCGTGGCATACGCCTCATCAAACGTCCAATATCAGCTTGACTAATGTTATTCTACTCTTCCTGCAGTGCAGCGGCGAGTTCCTGGACATTGGTACGGGATGTTAGCGTTGACGTAGGCGCCTGCCAGACGTGCTCGATTGGTGAAAGGTCTGGACTCAGTGCTGGCCAAGGCAGTGTAGTGATGTTCTGCTTCTGGAGAAACTCGGCACGGGCCCTGCGTGCTCCTACACTGTCACTGGAAAATGAATCGACGACTGTGACGTCGGCAAATGGCATCACATGAGCTGTTAACATATTGTCACGGTAGTACTGCCCTGTGATACGCCCTTCGATTACATGTAATGCTGTTCTGCTTGTCATGGTTATGCCTCCCCACACCATAACCGACCCACCACCAAAACAATCGTGCTGCCTAACGGTTACGTCATGGTATCGTTCGTTCCGCCGCCGCCGCCACATTCTGTTTCGCCTGTCGTGGAAGTCGAGAGTGAACCTCGATTCATCGGAAAACATGACGTCGCTGCACCGACGAGAACCGGATCTGTTGTCGGCATACTAATGAAAATGGCACTGCGATGGAAGGAAAGGGTCAATTCCAATCTGGCCAGGGCCACACGTAAAGCTGCCCGAGGCATACCAACACCTGTAGGAAGGCAATCTTTCAGAACCATGGCAAGACCTAATTCACATGTTTCCGAATCTGTGCAAAAGTTACCACCACCGGGTGCAAGGACGGTACAAATCGTCCCCTGAGTTCCAATGTGTTCTATGTGCCAGTAGGCACATAGAACGCATTGGAACTCAGGGGACGAAATGCAAACAGAGTCCGCTGAGTTACCATCGCCGGATGCGTGTTTACTCCAATTTACTACAGTATTATTAAACCCGTCACCAAAACCGTCGACCAGCAAAGATTTGTATCAGCTGCCGGATGGTAGTTGGCTAAGCGAGTTCTTAATATAAGGAAGTCTAAACGTTCCAAACACATACGAACTGGACCTTGCAAAGTGTTAAAAGGGCACCTCCCTTATCTGCCACGTATGTTGAAAACGAGTTCGATAAAAAAACTTGAATAACCCGCGCTTGAATGCGTTAGGGGAAAACTGCTTTCAGTTGCTCAGGGGGAATATAAAAATTGCGTCCAAAAAGAAGAAACAAGTATAAAAAGAGCATTCGACAAATTGCTAACAAAAACTGAAGTATTCTTCGGAAAAAAAGGCATTGCAGCGCGGAGTGTTCTTACACCGGCTATTACCAATCTCGTGGACAAAATATTCTGAAACCATGGACTGTGTGAATAAAATGACGCTGGAGCCATGCAGGACATTTTTAGAAATGAAAACCCTACAAGAAAATACAACCACCATTGAAAGGGACAAATTAAATAATTTAAAAAAAAACAACTGTTAGAAATCACCAAGACAGTGATTTACCCTCGTCCGCAAAACATCAAACATTGAACAAATTACAAGAGAGTTATCAAGTTGCTAAAAACACACTGAAGTTGCTGCGAGAAAACATGCTTTGCCTGTACATATTACACATACAAGTGATTCTTTAAACGTGCATCCGTCAGTTGAAAATGTTTTGGACAGTGCTATAGTCTACCGAAACAGTTCAAAGGAAAGGAAGATTACACGTTGATCACATCAAACAAAATAACTCGAACATTCGCTGGGACTCAAAAGGAGAAGTAACTTTACGTGGTCGTAGGATAGCACCCCTGACCGATGTGTTACACGACCTGGTACCAGTTGCAAAAATCGACAAACCAACATATGCTGGAAACCAGCATCACAAGGATTACTTACGGTTATTGAAAAACGAAAATGGCAGTGTTCCGGAGAAAAAGCCTAAAGCTAAAACAACACTTACAAAATGGATCCCCTACTGACATTTCAGAGAAGTTGACACATTCAGCTTGCACGCTTCTGTTCGTCATAAATTTGTCAGGTCGCGTACCATTTCAGCCTGTGTTGATAATATATGGTAGTGTGATTTGTCAGACTACCAGAAATATCAACGTGAAAACAAAGGTTACCGCTATCTTTTATGTGTTGTCGACGCATTCTCACGTTAGTCCCTTTGAAAAGCAAACATGGCGATTCTTTAGTTGAAGCATTCAAGTATTTGCTAAAAGATAGAAAAACCAACCCAGATTAATTCAAGTGGACAAAGGAACAGAGTCTTTTAACAAAACAGTACAACACATTTTGAAAAAAGAATGGCATTCATTTGTATACCACGGAAAGTACAAAGACCAAAGCCTCTTTAATCGAACGGTTTCAAAGAACGTTAAAAAGTAAATTGGAAAAATACCTTTTCATGTTTAAAACACGGTCTTACTTGAACGTTTTATCGGATACAGTACATGCCTATAATGCTAGAAAACACGGCACCATCGGTATGGCTCCAAAAGATGTTACTGACATCGGTGACGAAGTTTTAATTGCAAAGTATATTAAATCAAAGAGACGTCGATCTCCACTCTTGTATAAAAAAAGGTCAACAAGTGCGTATAAGTAAATGGAAACATATTTTCCAAAAGGGTTATAAGCCTAAATGGACAAATGAAGTTTTTAGCATTCACAGCATAGTACCGAAAAGAATACCTCTGGTGTATAAATTATGCGACGCACACGATGAAATCATAAAGGGAACAGTTTACCAGAACGAACTTCAACTTATCATTGTGGACATAGATAAAGAGTGGGAAACCGAGAAAATATTAAAACGCTCTAAGAACAAAGTTTTCGTCAAGCAGCTAGGTTATCCTGACTCTTTTTACACAAGGATACCGAAAAAAACATGTGAGTACGTTGGCATAGAGTTGCAAGGTGATACCAAAGAAAAATGCGTGCAGTTTGACACAGAAGAACCAGTTGTTCCCCGTGCATCCATACTGACTGTTGGTTTACACAAACTGGAGCGCGCACGTGAACACATAGCGTTTTCTCAAGTACTTATAATATACATTATATATATAACTATCATCATTAACTTGAGCTTGAATGGTGCTAACAATCCTTTCTGGGTTTCGTTGTTTTCCAGTTCTATTGGTTATTTGCTGCCAGCGCCAATGATACGAAAAAGATGGCAGAATCAGAACAGTTCAGTACAACGTTACCTTCAAATGCTAGTATGGACATGTTTCCGAACAATACTCCCACGCATTACACTGTGCAATTACCACGACTGCTTGAGTTACCACAATACCAATATGAAGTTGGATTATCTCAAATCATTTTACCCACACGTTGGAGGCGTTACTATGAGGATGGTAAGTAATTTACTTTAGCAGATAATGGTAAACATTCTTGTGTATTGTCCAAAAACCTTCCTGTGAACTATATGACCAAAACGGAAACAATTGATAACATTACTGATGATGATCAAACTATTGCTTTGAAACTCTCGGGTGATGTTAAAACCACTTGAAATTGCTTAAGCGTAAAATGAAACAATTTCAAACTCTAGAATACAGAATAGTATTTCCGTATAGAGTCACGAACTTTAATGATGTCGCAGACCGTACACTGTTGGTACACCGTCAACTGATTATGGCATACAACCGAAAGCAAATGCTTCACGTTGACAAAAAACGATTGAAAGATACTTTGGCAAAACGCATCGGGGATCATGAAACTGAGAAATATTTGAAAACACAAAAAGACTTTTTTGGTCATTTTATTCCTTGCGATGCTTTGAAAATCACTGTCACTGAAAAAGATAGCATTAGTCATGTCTGTTTTTCTAAAATGCCGGCGATAGATTCCATGAAACTGTTTGGGGTCATAGTCACTCTTTGATTTTCAGTTCGAGTCCAATTTGGGGCGATTCCTCTGATTAAATAAACGCCCTTCCCTTCAGGAACACGACATAGACGGTTCGGCTGATGACTCATTTTTTTATAACAAACCGAATACTAACAAATATCGGAGCCGTTTACATTTTCGCAGATTTGATCGATAATCAAATTGTAGGTGATACGACAGCTCAACATTTAAGGGACACTGGGCCAAACACTTCGCTTCTCGAAATTAGTAACGTTTACTTCATGCCTTTATCAAATGCTAGAACTCAGACTGTAACCATTAAAATCACCGATGATACCGGTAAACTGGTACCATTTTTGGAGTTGGCAAAACAATTTTCACTCTACACTTTAAACGAAAAATACTTTAAAGTACGTTAACTCTAACGGAACGGATCAGTTAGCGAGTACGGCTCATATACAAAGGACATCCTTGCCAGTTTTTGCCGGTCCGCGATATCAGCGAGGGTATGGTATCGGAGGATTCTTTCCAAAACTGGCACGTACAGCAATTCCTTTGGCTAAACGCGCAGGCAAAATCTTTCTGTCTCCAGGCCTTGAAACGGCTATGAATGTTGGTCAAGACCTTTTGGCCAGAGAAAGTTTTAAGACAGCCCTCAAACAGCATGGTAAACAAGCAGCACACGGCTTGCTATGTGACGTAAGTGCGAGTGTTGGTACTGGACGGAAACGTAAAAACACTATATCCGCTGACAGAAAGCCAAAACGAGCGAAACAGCAGAAGGTAACGGACCACAAACGGAAGAAGAAACAAGACATTTTCTCATAATGCATAGAAATTCGTGTGTCTGCACTAAATCAGAACTTGACTTATTCAGTGTTCCGGATACTGTTACCACTATTGTTGATGGAAATTTCATAGAAAAGTAACCGTCTACTACCGGTTATCAATACAACGGCTTATTGGAATTTACTTTGGAGGTACCCACGGGACATCTTGTAGACCTTACAAATTCTTATTTGGTGCTTGGTGTCGTGCTGATAACAAAGATTTTCTTCTGGAAGATGATGTTATACCAACCAATAACTTTCTACATTCGTTATTTGAACGTGTAGACTTACTGTTGAATGCGGAAGAAATACGCGAAGGTCGTGGCTATTTCTACAGAAGCTATTTTGGAAATTTACTGAGTGCAACGCAAGACAAAGTCATTGCCCACACAGATTTGCTTATTCACCAAAAAGCTAGCACACTCGGTGCACCCAAATCTGATGCTGAAAGACACAAACTCTTGACTCTATTAATTCGTGATGGAGAGTCACCGAAAATGTTTCAAATCACAGGTCGCATACACTCGGGCATGATGTTACAATCAAAATTGATTTTAGCAGGTGTACCTATTAGACTAAAACTCTACCGATGTAAACCAGAATTTGCACTGCAGGGATAGAAGCCGCAAAGTGGTTTGTTCGCACCACTGAAATCAATGACGAACAATATTAATACCGGACTAATTGGTGGTTGCACAAGCGCACTCTATCGGATAAATCGTGTGTCGGTCAACACATTCACGATAGCGCCGGATAAATTAAGTTTTAGCAATGACAATGTGTTTCTCGGAGATGCACAGTAGCCAAAACGTGTCATTATAGGCTTTGTTTTCAACAAAGCCTATAATGACACGTTTTGGCAACTGTATAGGCTTTGTTGAAAACTAAGCCTTTAATGACACTCTGGCCACTTGCCCATTTAATTTTAAACACTTCGACTGCACAAAAGTATACTTGTCTGTGAATGGTAAAACAGTTGCAGGAAAACCGTATGAACAAAATGTTGATGCTGATTTATACACAACTTCATATTACTCATTCTTATGTTCCGTTGACAAAGATTACTGTCCTGAACATTTCAGAGTCTCCTTTGCAGATTATAAAGACGGATACACTATTTATGGGTTTGATTTAACTCCCGATCTCAGTGCAGACACACCCATTCTTCATTCAAGGCGCAGTGGCTCTGGACGTTTGTTTGCTCAGTTTTAGGAAGCCATTCCCACAACGATAAACGTTATTGTGTTTGCAGAATACGATTCGGTTATTGAAATCAATTCTGAAAGATCCATTTACAAAGATTTTGTTTAGTTATGTTATTCACAAACCATTTGGCAAAAGCAATTAGGAGCGACCGGAACTTGTGTTCTCGGATTCTAAGTATGTTTGCGTGTGATGAACTACCGAGTTCCCAAGAACACAATACGGGACTTATATCAAACAGAAAACCTTCATCGCACATAGGTGAACACTGGATTGCTGTCTGGAAAACGAAAACTATGTTGTTATTTATTTCGACCCTACCGGAAAAAACCCACAAATACAATTTATCAAGTTTTTAAAACGATCCAAACCTTTTCGTTTGTGTTATGAAAACAAACCTGTTCAACATGTTCTCTTATTTTTATGTGGACATTATTGTTTATACTCTTTGTATCATATTTGCCGAAATGTGCCAAGTCTTTTGAGCCCTTTTCATACTACTGGTGTCTTTAATGAAACAATACTGATTTATTTATTTATTTATTGGTGTTTAAGTGTTTAAGGTCACATATTTCTGCACAATGGCTAACCATGACCGTGACAGTTTTACGGGTGGAGGAAGCCGGAGTACCCGAGCCACCGAGCAGCGGCGAGCAACTGTTAACTCCCCAACATACCAACTCCACACAAGCAGAGTTAGCATTGGTTGAAGACAGGTGCACCATCGACGTGCAGTACGCCTTTGTACACAACGTCACCGTACCCCCACGTGGGCAATGGGGGTGAAGTGTCTTGCCCAAGGACACAATGCGGTTGCCGCAGGTGGGATTCAAACCGATGACCTCTCGGCTTGCAGCCTGCACCTCTACCAACTGAGCCACACCGCGCCCCCTACAACAATACTGATGAACTGATTCAGACGAACATTTTGACGCCTAACATTTGTTATTCAGTGACAATTATATAATTTTGTTTGTATCCATGCATGTACCTACTGTAACAATACGATTTTCTATTTGACATTTCATTACCTTATTTCTGTTCTGCCAATATTATTATGCGTGCTTTCTTTCAATTAACAACATTACAGATTATGCACTGTGTATTCTTTTATAAAACTTAGTTTTCTCATCCTCTCTCTTCGTGAGCAAAACGCTACAATCACGGGTCTATTGCTGTCATTTGTTTTCGTTTTTTGTTTTCCAAACTGGTCGACGATTTAGCAAGCTGTCAGGTTTGGGGTTCTGATACTGCATGGGCTCTCAAGAGCCATGTAACGTCCCACAGATCATTTTGGAAAACAAAATATTTTCCAGTTTGTTTCTCATGTCGCAAACGTCGTTTTCTTATGACAAATATCTTTCCATTCTCAACAAACCTCAATCAAATACAGTGCTGTTCATTGTCCCCTTTTAATGACTTCTCAGTCCGGTCCCATAAAAGTGCTGATTTTTCTCAATTTGTTAAGACACGTTTGCTGTTTTCTATCAATAATACTGACTAAAACCCTTGTCTTCTTAACAAATTCATGAAAATATGCACTCGAAAAAACACTTTTTCGGGAAAATAGCAAGCAAACAAACGAATTATCACTAAGTGCTTCAACGTTTCGCAACAAATTCCGGACTGGTGGGCGGTTTTGTCTTCTACAATTCATTTTTTGTGCTCGCACTCTCCATAATATTAGGACTTTTCTATCAATAATGTTTACAAAAACAACGGTCTTCTTAACCAACTCCTTAAATCAGCACTTTTTGGGGAACCGGGCTGAGTCCTTAAATGGACCGGTGCTGATAAGTTCGCCGTACTAAGGCGTTAGTGTACACTGCTTGGCAGCATTCTTACCTTTTTATGAAGTATCATGCCCTGGACCAGAATTAAATATCAATGTGTTTTCATTAGGGTTTTAATTCTTTTATGCCCCATCACCATTCACATAAAACCGCAGGCTCTAATGTATTGTGTCGCTTACCTTAATATAGTCGTCTCGTCTGGCTAGTTCGTCATACAGGTTGAGTTTTTCTTCACTTGTTCCACCGGGTGAGGCAATTTCGGTAATAATATACTCAGTGGACAGTTTTGTTAAGTCGGCAGTACCTTTATTTGCCATCTCAAAACTCCAGCACAAAAGAACAAGGCAATAATATGTCAGTTAGCTGCTAATCGCCAAGACGTTTTCAATTCAGAACGGCTTTTCGGTGTATCTGAGATGCATGTATGAAAGTTCTACATTTATATCATAACGTCTGTTGTTAGCCGTGTCGGATAACTGTAGTTGGGGATGTGTAACTTTTTACCCAGTCAGCAATCGATATTAGTGGTAATGAAAGCCACTGAGCGTGAATTGTTTCTACATTTAACACTGAGATCCCATTGATACCAATGGACCATCGATCATCAGTCATTTCCTGTATTGACAACGATCGGCACATTCCGTAACTTCCCGGAAACGAAAACCCAGCGAGGTCTGTTAGCGCATGCGCGCATTTGTGAAAAAGTAGTTTGCGCGGCCATTTTTCGTACCACAAACGATGAAGGTTAGTTCAGTCTATCTAAATATATTTAGTATTTAATTCATTTATACACATTCTTGACTATGACTATGTAGTTGTTAACGCGCGATACAAAATATATTGCATCATTATATGATGTCATCATAATATGAAAATAGGTGTAGCCAAGAAGAGAAAGCAGTCATGGGATAAAATGAGCCCTAATAGAAATCCAGGGGTGTTTTTTTGTTTGTTTGTTTGTTTGTTAATGTATTTGGTAAAGTGTTAATCCATAGGAGTGAAAAATAGATCAAATATTGAAATAATTCTAACTCTAACTTTTTATTTTGTGGAGGTGTCATTGGGGGCGGGGGGGGGGTGATGTATTTTGTTATTAATAAGCCAGTTTACACTTTCGATCACGCGCGCGGAATTGTGGGAAGCTTTGAGATAAACGAATACACGTGGTAACGTGAAACTGTGACAAGAATATAAAGAACGACGATTTAATTACACATTTGGAGGTACAAATTAAAATAATTCGCAAAACTACTCCAATGGCCTTCATTTTCACAACACATTTTTCTTTCTTGTTTGAAATTAAAAATAATTTGCGAGTTTACTGGATGAAAACAGTGTGTATTTTTTATTCAATTCGAAATGTTCATTTTCTTATGTCATTTTGACATTTTCCTTCGATCTTTTCAACTCGAAGTTTAATGTAGTAAACTATTTCAAATAAATCACAAAAATAACCCAATTTTTTTTATTGTCACTGTGCATTTCGCTCTTCCATTCAAAGACATTTACATTTGCTCGCTCAAAATTCTTAATACACTTCGTCACGGAACATACCCGGTACCGTTTTTTCTGTCTTGACCTAGTGAGCATATGAGAATGATTCATAATCTGTTCACGGTTGTGTTATTTTTTATTTATTTTTTGCTTCAAAAATGTAGGTTAAGACCCCAAACTGGAACAAGCTCATTCTAATGAGGTGCCATAACCTATGTTTTTAATGAAAACAATGAAGATGTTTATTTATGCAATTGCAAGAGTTGTTTGGGCAAGTGCCCTCTCCTACTTAGTACTACAGTAATTTTTTTGTTAATGGATTTCTCAATTGTAAGGCATTTTAATTATCCACGTAAGATGTCATCAAAACTCAGCTAGTGAGACAGGTGATAATAATTCATTTTAAAAAAATAACGAAGAATCTTTTAGCACACTGGCAGTATAATCAGATAAATGCAAAACAAAAATGAACAAACTCTAAATATTAGTTTCAAAGACATCAATATTTTTAAGGTCTCAGTGGAATACTATGCAGGGAGAGTGATCCGCCCCTGAAATATCTATTCTACCCAGACAGTGAATATTAACCTCTGTGCAAAGGCATAATGAGTCAAAGCAAGACCTCCGCTGTTGGCCCGGGCCTCACTGGACCATTTAAATGAAATCTTACTTGTGCATTCTATGCTTTTGCATAGAATTTAAGTTACAGTCTGGCTAGTAAATTATACCCAGCATATCTCCTCTCCCGTGTTATATAAATCGGTTATTGTTGTTATTATCCAAATAACATTCAAACGGTTATTTCAGAACACCTGTGGGGGCGCGTTGGCTCAGTTGGTAGAGGTGCAGGCTGCAAGCCGGGAGGTCCTCGTTTAGCACCCGAACAACACGGTTGTGTCCATGGGCAATACACTTCACCCCCACGGTGACGTTGTGTACTAAGGCGTACTGCACGTCGATGGTGCGCCTGTCTTCATCCAATGCTAACCCTGCTTGTGTGGAGTTAGTATGTTGGGGACCTGACAGTTGGTCGCTGTAGCTCGGTGGTTCTCTCCGAGTACTCCGGCTTCCTCCACCCGTAGAACTGTCATGGCCATGATTAGCCATTGTGCAGAAATATGTAACCTTAAACACCAATAAATAACAGAACATCTGTGTTACAATTTTTTTCCAGATTAATATTCTAGAATTTATCATTTATTTATTATAACCTAAGATTAAGTTTAGTACTCATGGCCACATAGTGCCCTCACCCCCGCATAGGAATGATTTCAACCTCAGCCAATCATTTTTTACTCTTCTGTCTACATAGAAACCTTTTACTGTCAGGTGTTGGTGACTAGGCCCTATTCTTCCAGCAGAAGCAATCATTGACAGCTGACATCATACTAGGTGCTCTCGCGGGGATAAATTCTGTGTGAATCTCTTATGCAGAGTACTATAGCTATTTATACTAACACATGACAATAAATCTACTGCACTACAAACGCCTCCTCCCCCAAAAAACACTGAAGATGCTTACTGGTCATAAGAATCAGCCCTCTGGGTTCATTCTCATTACCTACACGTCCAAGCTAACAGTAAGCTGATTCAAATGAGCTTTATTGAATTAAACATGTGATTCTACTATCTGAAGGAAAAATTATAATATTTATATTGCAAGTACATGGGAAGTAAGGGTACAATTTTACTTCAAATTCCGAATGTTTCTTGTGATTATCCAACAACTTATTTTAGCTGGCACTCTTTCGTGAATGTAATGTTTATTTCAGTACAAACAGAAATAAGCTGAATGATAACTAAAGTAGTAGTACAGTGTTAAATCTGTTGAAAGGTAACAACCAAACCATTTTCTACCAAAGCTGAATGATGTAACTGACCAGCTATGGAATTGATACCATTTTCTGGAGAGCTCTCAGAATAGGCTTGTCAAAGAATGCTATCAGAGCCAGGCCTGGGGTTATTACTTTGAAAATGTAATGATTACCATTACAATTACTTTAAATTTTTATGATTACGATTACAATTACTGCATTTTTGGAAAAGTAATGATTACGGTTACAATTACTTTGAAAAAGTAATCGATTGCGTTACTGATTACTTTCTGCTTTTTACTTCAGTGGGATATAGTTTAGTAGAAAATACGTGACATGTAATGGTGGATACCCAATATTGTTAATTGCGGTAAATATTGCAGGCCCCAACCAAATTTTTTTCAGGAAAGAGATGGAAAATATCGCAGAAATAGCAGCGGTTATGTGGTATAGAACAAATTTCTAAAACTTGTACAGCGACATGCTTTAAACACAGAACCACACATGTGTGTTCATATGTTAATGTGGCGACAAATATAGCAATCGAGAAATTTAAAAAAATTGCGGAAGGATCAAACTTGAGACAAGCTATAGTAAACTCGAGACAAGCTATAGTAAAACAAACCTTCATTTTTTAACCTGACAAAATATCATTGGATCAAACTTGAGACAAGCTATAGTAAAACAAACCTTCATTTTTTAACTTGACAAAATATCAATTAGTTCATTAGGGTTTAGCAACACTTTCAAACAAAGGCTATATTATGAGCGGGATTGTACTTTAATTTCAATAACTAAGGTTCTTATATCACGTTGTTAGTTCCCAAGATGAAGGTCAAGCTGATTCACTAGATGACCAATAAAAACACCAACCCCTTGCGAGGACCTTGCTAGCTCAACCACAGACATCGTAATATCCTGATGAAACAAACTCCATAGAATTTGCTATATCACTACATTGAGAAGTCTATATGAACAGTCAGGCCATTGCTGCAATGTTTTAATTAACAATCTAGCTACTACAGATGTACCTATTATGTCCCAGACACCCTGCAGGAAAGCCGCCCGCGCATCAAAAGCTTGGCTATCAAAGCTGGGCCTGTGATAACCCGATCAAGGAACAAAGACGGGCTAAATGGTACGTGAATATTGAACACAGGCCAACATATCTTCAGCGTGGGCCTGTTAAACACCAGGTGTTGTGATATCGACAGTTCCCACCTGAAGGCAGATCCACAAGACCCCAATAACTACTACTCTGCAATATGCAGCTTCTAGTGAGGAACCGACAAGCTCGCCCACATAAGGATGATGGTATTCAAAATTAGCAGAATATGACAAAAATAGAAGATTCTGCTATACGATAGCTCCGATCCCTACCCTGGAACCCCACATATGTCATAATATTTAGTTTCATCAACCTGGCTCTTCAAGCAAAATTAAATGGTTCTCATGGTCGAATGAGGGGGTCTATTCTACTCCAGAAACACACACAGGGTAATCAGTGGACAAATACGGAGATCACACCACGTAGCAAGGAAGTGACAAGCTTGCTCTCATATGGAATGGAGATATGATAAATGATAATATTTTCTTATCGCCAGATATGTCTATAGATTTGAATAATCAAAGTACATGGCATATAATATTTTTAAAAAATCCATTTCTATTGACCTGCAAAATATCTTCCACACATGTGCATGCATGTACTAGACCGAAACTACGCATACTGAGCTGGGCTAATAGTAAGTTTTACCAAGGTGGCTACTGGAATCATGTCAGAGAATTATTATGCACACGCGTCTGATTCTATTAATGAGCAAACATGCACATGAAAAGAACCTTAATATTAGAGGTCGCTTTTTCTTCAAGATAACCCAATGGGAAAACGACAATAGGACCATGGAGTATTTTTTATTAGTAATTGTATGGTCCGTTTTCGATTCGTTGTAAACAACTTGTTTTAGTTTATACGAAATAAAATATGAAACAGGATTCGAGATCAAGATCTTGAATAACAGGACAACATGAGTAGTAGATCATGTACCCGATCGACCCACATTGGACGGGTCTCATGTGCCGCCATAGCCACGTGGCCCAGTTACGTCATGTTTGGTTGTCGTGGTAGCCCTCGTGAGCGACCATCTTGTGGTGTCATCCTCATAGTGATGCGTGGTCCTAGTGCGCATGCGCAGCGCATGTTGTTAAGGTGATAGATGTTTCCTCGTCTCACTTTACGGAATCGGCTAGAAATCCCACTTACGGAATTCTTTCAATAGCCTGTCTATATCTACAGATATACAAAGGATTTAAACTCTGTATAAAAGAGTACATGTTGGGACAAATGAAGTAACCTGATTTAACCTATTGAAGGCTTGACTGAGGGCAGAGTCGAGCACATGACTGTAATAGTGCCACAAATCAGAAGTAGTGGTTCGAGGCTGCAATGGTGGAAGACGACTATAGTATTGGGTGAATGCTGTTTAAGCTAATCGTAGGGCAGATGATAATGACTATGAGTAATACAACAGTAGTGGTTTTAGAGCTATAGAAACCCGAAGCAAATCAGCTACTTTGAAACAATAATTATCTTCAGGTAGGTATCCTCCAAAATATCCTCCAATGCCGAATCATCCCATCGTAAATATCCTCCAGTACCTTGAGTTTATGTGTAGTCACACGTTCGAGCAATTACTCGATGGCTTATTTTCTCGATGGGATTCTAGTCGTTCGAGCAGCTTGAGGTAGCAAGCCTGCAGTAGTGCTAGTAGTGGTATAAGGCTCTAAGGGTTGAAGAATACTATAGGATTGGGTGACTACAGGAAAGGCTAATCATAGGACAGACAATGGTCTTAGAGCTATGGAAACCAGAAGCTGACGGAACAATAATTATCTTCAGGCAGGTAACCCTCAAAATGTATCCACCAAAGGACATCCTTCAATGCTGAATCATCATGTCCTAAGTATCTTTCGATACCTAGATGAGCAAAAGAGTCGTACGTGGAGTCACTCGTTCGGGCAATCACTCTATGGCTCATTTGCTCGATGGGATTCTGGTCGTTCGATAGTTAGCAAGCCTGTACTAGTGCTAGTAATGGTACAAGGCTACAAGGGTGGAAGAAGACTACAGGATATGGTGACTACTGCAAAAGCTAATCCTACCTACAGACGATTGCAATATTGGAAAAGTCAGTAATAGTAGTGTTGGAGATATGAAGATCATGGAGAGGTCTAGGTGCAGGGAACTGGACAGATGCTAGGAGCAAAATTATCCTCAGGTGGGTATCCTCCAAAAGATGGCCTCCAAAATGTATCCTCCAGTACTACATCATCATGTCATAGGCATCCTCCTATACCCCGAAGAGCATAAGAGTCGTAAAAGGAATCGCTGTTTCGATACTCATTCGCTCAGTGGGATTTGAGTCGTTCGAGCAATGACTTTTTAAGTAACTACTCGAAACCTTATTTGCTCGATAAGATTTGAGTCGTTCGAATAATACCTATCCCTGTTTGATTGTGTTTTAGGTTTGAGGATCATAGAGGACTTCGTTCAACACAGGGAAGGTACAAACAGAGACAGCTAAGACAAAATATGCTGTTGGGATAGGCAGAAATGGGACCAGTAAAAGGCAAAACAGGCCAGGAAATAGAAGGATAAACCACAGAATAGATCGGGATGATAACATACACAGACTATGGTGCAAATCCGAAACAATAAAGTTACTCTTATACAAAGGAATGTGTCTATTGTTTGGCAAAAAGAAGAATTCTGGGGGACAACAGACAGAAACCGAGGATTTAGTGGGAAATCCGCACTAGTAAAACAATTGTTGAATTTATTTGGGTAATTCTACAAAGTATTCGAACCAATAAAATTACTCACACCAGGAAACGCACCTTAAAGCACTGCCTGCTACTCATTTAAGCCCAAAATAGAGGAAACCTTGCCAGATAAAGTGGTTTGGAGGGATTGTCTGGATGTCTGTGGTAATTCGATGTATTCTAGTTCACTTGAACTTATCCACCTGAGATCTCCCATCATATAGCACTACGTGCTACTATTATAAGCCCTAGATGGTGGTTTGCCAAGTCCATCTCGGTAGTTTTGGATTATATAGAGGGATTGTCGGGTTGTTTGTTGTAATTAAATTTACTCCTTTCCGATTAGAAGGTTTTGGGTCACATAGCAACCAGGTGCTACCATGGAAACCAAGATGGCGGCCTCCGATATACAAAATGGACGACGCAAACGCGCATCACTTCAACAAAACGCGCTGTGCATGCACACTAAGGCTACGTATCACTATGGGGATGGTGTCACAGGTTGGCGCTCATGCGGGCTACCATGGCAACCAGAAATGAAGTATCTGGGACAAGTGCCTATGTCGTCACATGAGATTCGGTGAATGTGGGTCGATCGGGTACATGATCTACTATTAACATCAAACCGAGAAATCCATGGTTCGATCTCACCAGGGGTAACTGCGTTGCGTCACTGGGCAAGGGGCACTTAAGCACGATTGCCCAAGTGGGTGGACGGTAGAGCCAGTGATGTAGCCATGGGGATGGATCTGGGCATATGCCCCCCCCCCCCCCAAAAAAAAAAAAACCCAAGCCGTACCCCGAGAGATATTTATACTTGAATGATGTATTAGGGAGTTGAGGTGCGTAATATCAGATTTATATCTCAACTTAATGACAACAATGTGGTCAATCATTTGCCAGACGCGAGAAAAAAACGTCGCCGTTAAAACGTCCCCGGTGTTCCGTCGCCGGATTTAAGAAATAACGTCACCGTTATTTGGTAATTCATCCGTTTCGTCTGCTCCGGGTTCGCTATTTAAAGTTGGGGCGATAGGAAAATGAAGGAATCGTTAACAAAAGTAAGACGGTAATATTGTTTGATAAGCAATTGCTGCCAGTTTTAAAAAGCATAAACCGGCTATTTGTCTTTATTTTGTGTGATATCATTAGGCATGCTTATTTAATTCTATTCATGAAGTTTCCTATTTTTAGTCGGGTTTTCAAAAAAAAAACCTTGACTATTGGTATGGCGAGGGCTGGTCGCCGGGCGGGCGACCCTTGTGCTGAAAACTTAGTTGTTTCTGGACAGATTTTGATATCTGGTATGTGGCTTGATATGCATGTGCAACACCTGATGACGCAAAATAGGGCGTGTCCACGCTTTTTCCCAGTTATGGCCCTTTTTTCAAATCTGCTAATTTTGAGCTTGATAGCGCGATACTTCAACAAACGTCAACCGATTTGACAGATATTTGGCACATGGGTTTCACAAAACGATGTCTTGGTCGAGTTCGAAAACGGGCTCGGTTCGATGTACGACCGCAGAATTATTGGGCTGACTAGATAATTTTTTCTGTTTGTTTGTTGGTAAAATAGAGTAATTTTGAGCTTGATAGCGCGATAACTTTAACATACGTCAGCCGATTTAACTGATATTTAGCACATGGGTTTAAAGGAACAATGTCTTGATCGAGTTCGAAAACGGACTTGGTCCGACGTTCGGCTGAAGAATTATGGTGCTGACTTTGCCATGTTTTGCAAATTTTGTGCTTGATAATGATAGCGCCATTAACTTGAACAAATGTTGACCGATTTGATTCTGTTTTTATTGTATGGGTTTCCAGGACAATTGTCTAGACCAAGTTCGAAAATGGGCTCGGTCGGAAAAATGACAGCAGAATTATTGAGTTGACGCTGTCATTTTGTTCAAATTTGTTATTTAGAAAAAGGTACTCTCATGCTTTTTAGGCCATAATTAGCCACCATTGTGTGTGTGGGTGGGGGTGATGTTGCGGTAACCAGTTCTCGTCAGATCACCGAAGTTAAGCAACGTCGAGCTCGGTTAGTCATTGGATGGGTGATCGTCTGAGCAATCGATTCGGACGCGCTGTGTCCATGGGCAAGGCACGTAACCCCGATTGTCCACTTGGGGGCACGATGACGTCGTGTACTAAGGTGTACTGTACGTAGATGGTAAGCATGTCTTCAAGCAATCTAACCATGCCCGTGCTGCAGTGCGGAGTTACAATGTTGGGGGGCTGACAGGTGCTCGTCGTTGCTCGGTAGTTCTCTCCGGGTACTCCGGCTTCCTCCACCCGTAAAACTGTCACGGTCATGATTAGCCATTGTACAAAATTATGTGACCTTAAATACTAATACACAAATAAATAAATACCCACCGTTGTGTTAGCCACGAAAACACGGCCCCGCATCAGCGATGCGGACCCTTTTTATAAATAGAGTTGTTGACGTTCGTTTCGTGATTGATCATGATTCCATGATTTGCATAGATTGTTATTGTCCCCACACAAGGTGAAGGTGAAATAAATTTGAAAAAAGAGTCCCAATGTGGAGGCCCTCCTCTCTCCACCCCACCCCACGAAACAAACGTGAACGTCAATTTTGTTTCTAAAATTGGGGTTGCAGCTTTATTCATGATTTCCTAACAACTGAGGTAAGTCAAATTTTCTTCCACATACTGATGTGTTAAAAAATAGCCCCCAATGAATGTGCGCCCCCCCCCCCCCCCACCTCCCCCTTCCAACAAAAACTATGATATATTTCATAAATTAATTGATGTTGACAAAACCAACATCTTGTGACAAAACTATCACAAATGGGAAATTAACACTGATGTGGTAAAAATTTAAGAAATAGCCCTCAATGAATGTGCCCCCCCCCCCCCCCCCACACACACACATTATACTCCTTTTCATAAAAAACTATGATATAATTCATAAATTAATTAATGTTGACACAAAATAAACAACTTGTGACATTAAATATCCCACTTGCGATAGTTTTTGAATCACATTCAGGCTTCTGGAGACATTTCACATAATGTGCTTGGTGAATGATTTGCAATTTTTGTTTAAAAAACCAGTTTTCTCAGTTAAGGCACCTGGAGTTATTGGTATGGTACTGACAAAACAAAAAACACTGCTTTTTTCCAACAGTATGGCCAGTACTGCTCCTGTGGTATCTCATAGCACTCTTAAAACGCCTAAAACCGTCCAATACTGATTCTATACTTGAGCTGCAAGTATCCATTTGGGCACTTTCACAACCTTGGATTTAATTCCCACAAACACCCATTGTGATAAAAAGAGTGAACTTGTGGAAAATATGCAACCAAGGAGGATGAATCAGATATTTGCTTCAAGAATATGGTGTTTTTTAGTGTTTAATATATTTGTGTGTGAATGTGGCGTGGGGTGGGGGCGTAGAGTGTGCAAAATAGTCAGCTGCCAGTTATTGAAAATGTAGAACCAGGTAAATGAAAAGCAAAGAAACACTTTGATGGACAGACAGACAGACATACATACAGTCACACAGACTGAAAGTCTACACAGAAATAAAGACTGACATACAATGGAAACTTTTGTGAGAAGAGCCAGGACAAGATGGTCAAACAGAAAAAAAAATCAATGGACACTGACTGCTGCAGTACCAAAGTAAATCATAGGAAACTTAGAGTGTATGAGATTGACTTTAGTTTCCAAAAACATACTGTACAGTCTGTCCAATTGTTTCTTATCAACTGAGGCTTCAGTATGGGTGGGTGGTGGGTGGGTGGGTGGGGACTTGATTCAAGGAGAGAACAATATTTCTCAGTTGTTATTGTAGTTTTGTCCTGTAACATGGGAACCATGACAACAACGCTCGAGCTAAACAAAATATGATCGCATCACTTTAATTTTGGGATTCAAATATCTTTGTCAAGTATAACCCTTCAGAGAACTTTTTCCGACCCCAAAACAGGGGGGCGTGTATCAAATAAGAGAGAAAATTTAGTACTAGTTAGACCACTTAATAGTACTAGACTACTTTATTGCAACTCATTTGCTACTTTATTTTCAACTTTATTATGTTAATTCTTCCACTGTACCCCACCCCCAAATTTGTGTTCCAAAATACTCTTTAACTGAAGAAATTATTCTCTAACATTTTTTAACCCTTTATTACACACCCATTTAAAATTAAGGTTTGTCCACGGCATTGTAGGATGTGTGATAAAAATAAACTTTCATTGCACACGTGTGGGATACAGATTTTGGCACTCTTTTAATGTAAGAATGGAACCAGTCATATTTCTGGGGATACAGTACATGGGCCCGTTTCGATGCGATGGGTCATTTATTTTGATGTTGTAAAGTGGATGTTCGCAGTCTGTAGTATCTGCGTTTATATTGTTTCTGAAGAAACTCATGTAGTAATGACTGTCCGACCATCAAAAGAAACTTTCTAATTTATTTTCTCAACGTGAACAATATTGACTGACTAAATAACCCGATGGGTTAAAGTATGACATGGAAATGACTCACGTACAATTCAAACTAAAGAACAATGTAAACAGAATATGAAAGCGTCTATGAGTGACGTCATTTCGAATGAATGACGTTGCGCGAGCAAGTTTCTAGGTCACCAAATCGAAATCCAAAACAAATTGCCTGTCGATATTCACTTGAATTCGTATGGATTCTGTATCCCTGTTAAAGGCTATAACACGAACTTTAATACATTTTGAGCAGGAATAGTGAACAATACGATAATTTCTCTTGGGCAATAAGGATATAAATTTAATTTACGTGGGATTAATTGACAATGGCTACTGTAATCTTGACTAAAATCTTAACCGGTCTGTCAACAAGTCGAGTAACAACAGTCGCAGGGAATTTGGATGTCAGATAAGCATGTGAGTTTTTTTTTATAATTTCTCATTGATGGATTTTCCGAATTTACACCTATTGTTTTTTGTGAATGTGTGGTAACTTTTTTTGGCGGGGATCACATCAACCGTTCAGAATTCGCGCTGTAAAATTGAGGCACAAAAAGACGGTGAACTGTATTTCAGATGAACAGTGTTTCATCGATCGAAGTGGTGACGCATTACAATTTTCAAGTTGAAACTATGAATGAAAGTTCCATCAGCGTTCGAAATAACAATAAGACTGGTCTCCTGCTTGCGAAGAATAATTTGGATTTTTGTCTTAATTTATTTTCTTTACTTCTCAGAAGGATAGGTTAATTCTCACTTAGTATTACTGTAAAAGGCCTGTTTTAGAAATTTGCGAAGGTGTGTAATAAATACAGAACTGCACAAGCGTTTGAATGGGTTAATGTTTATCGCACTCGTTTGGTTTTATTGCTTCGTCTCTCGTGGTATTATTGCGCCCAACCAAACGAGTGCGATAAACATTAACCCATTCAAAGGCTTGTGCGGTTCTGTCTATTTATCAAATGTAACGTTCAAAAGCTGCTGGCGCTATTCACAAATATTGCCATTCCATCTTCATTATTTTCTTGTTTTTTGTGTCCAAAACATAGCTTATGACCCCTCATTGGAATGAGGTCATTCCAATGGGGGGTAAAATGTCATGTTTCGATACAAAAAATTAGTAATTCAATAAGTCTGTGGGCAAGTGTCATCAGCTTTTCATGTTAAGTAAAGGGTTAATAGCATAATACGGACATAACATCTAAATACCAGTAAACAGAAGTGCAATATGGGTTTTCTGGCTGCGGGTTTGAAAGGTGATTTGGAAGGGAGTTGGAAGGTTGGAACACCCTTCTGCCCCTAGTACTATGATGGGGAATCATGGTTTAATTACATTTGTTAATACATGTTTACATGTAGGGTAAAATATGTTATTTGTCATTTGCCGGAGGCTGTAGTTTGCCCCTGGAGGCTACATTTGCTCAAGATGTGAATTTGCTTGCAATATATATCAATTATTGCTGACAAAACCATAAAAATAATTGTTAGGTGTGTGGTCCCCCAATTAATTTTTAAATGTGAAATAATCTCGCACAGTAATAATTAAATCAGGTTCGGAAGCCAAATTATGTATTTCCTTTATCAACCCCAATCCTTTCAAAGATACATTTTACCTCTTTCGTGTGACAAAAGATTCATTTCTGCATGAGAATTCAACTTTTGGCTTCTACTTCAAAAACATAGGAAATTTGTTCTTTTAAGGAAAAGTGTCCAAACTGTGTCAAATGGCTTAAAAACTGCTGTTGCCTTCAATAGATTTTTCTACCCGGTTACCTAATGAGTAAGCTGAAGGTAAGAATTCATATAGCTTTTTTTGAAAACGAACCCAATCCCAAAATAAAACTGAAATCTGCATCAGCACGCAACAATTTGGGGAAAAATCTGTCTCATTTAACCATACAAAAAGACAAAGAGTGGTGTTCCAACCCCACAAAACAATATGAATGTCCATTTTGATTCAAAAATTGGGGTTGCAGCTATATAATTCACCAATATCAATAGAAGTACCATTTTATCCTAACAACTGATGTCAACTTGTCTTCTACATACTGATGTGGTAAAATATAGCCCTGAAGGTGTCCCCCCAGTATGGCACTTTTTATCAAAAACTCTAATAAAATTCATAAATTAATTGATGTTGACACAAAACAAACCTCTTGTGATATTAAATTTCACATTTGTGATAGTTTTTAAATCACTTGGATTTAATCCCTACAGGCACCCATTCTGAAAAAAGAGTGGAATTAGGGAAAATATGTGCATGCATTGTATCCAGTGAGGATTATATTTGCTCCAAGAATATCGTGCTCTTTAATGTTTAATAGATTTGTGTTTGTGTGTGTGTGGGGGGGGGGGGGAGGGAGGGGGAGTAGTCAGTTGCCTGTTATCGAAAATGTAGAACTGGGCAAAGGAAAAGCAAACCAACACTTGTATGATGGACAGACAGACAGACCTGCAATCACATATTTTGAAAGTCCACATGTTCGTCGGAATACTGACTGACATACAATGAAAAATATAGTGAGAAGAGCCAGGACAGGGTTGTCAAACAGAAAAAAACTCAATGAACCCCGAGTTCTGCAGTACTAAAGCAATGTATGCTATTAACTTTATAATCAGCTGAGGGGTTCAGTATGGGTGGTAGAGGGACAATTGTTAACGTAGTTTTGTGCTATAACATGAGGACCCTGACGACACCAGTATCAGACTACTATATTGGTAGCTGTACACAAAAGCCATTCATTCACATTTGCAAATTTTTTGTTTTTTCCACTATACCCCTTCCCCAAATTTATGTTTCAAAATACTCTGTGTCTGTGAATGAAGGAATTGTTTTTTAACATTTTTAATCACTCACTCATTGTAACGTCCAAAACTGGCTAGCATCATTCAGCAAAAGTGCCATTCAGTGTTCATTTTGTTTACATTTTTTGCGTCAAAAACATAGCTTATGACCCCTCATTCCAGTGTGTGTGTGTGGGGGGGGGGGGGGGAGGGGGGGGGGGGGGGGGTCATAGCCATGTTTTTGATGCAAAAAATGAAAATAAATTAGTTATTCAAAAGTGATATCTTCATTTCATGTACGGTAAAAGGTTAACATCATAATGTGGCGAAAGCTTCTTTTAATCATTCACCCAATGTACATGTAACGGCCCAAACCGGCTAGCGCCATTCACCAAAATTGCAATTCAATGTTCATTATTTTTGCATCAAAAACCTAGCTGATGACACCTCATTGGAATGAGCATGTTCCGCTCATTCAGTGGGGTGTCATAGCTATGTTTTTGACGCAGAAAATAAAAGAAATTAGTTATTCAAAAGTGGTATCTCCTTTTCAGGTAAAGGGTTAACATCATAATATGGAGAAAACTTCTATTATACCAGTGAATTAGTGCTGCACGGTATTTCGATAAACTGATATATATCAGTATTCAAACCAATATCGATTGAATACCGGTGAAATTACAAAAATATTGGTTTATCGTCATTATTTATTTACACACAATTTAATTTTCAAGATGTCTTGAGTTTTTTAACTTTAGCTCAGAATGAATAATATTATCGCTTTACCCAAGGAATCGTCCGCGTGTGCCAACGTAATACAAATTCAGCAGTTGAAAAAATAATTTTCAAAAGTTTCAACAAAACTATATCATGTGACCCCTCGTTGGAACGAGCTCAACGAGCTCGTTCCAATGATGGGTCACGTGATATTGTTTTCTGGAAAGTTTTGGAAAAATTTGATTTAAAATAATAAATTTTGATATCGTCTGCGTTGTGTGAAGATTTTTTGAACCACATTATCAAGGCATGCTGATTCGTTCCAACTGTGATGACTCAAGTCACGATTGTGGTACTCATGTTCAGATATCTGAACAGTTTTTCGATATACCGGAAAACCGTGGTATTTTTTTTTGAATACCGATACTGGTATTCCGTTTTGAATATCGTGCAGTCCTACAGGGAATACAAGTGAAATATAGGTTTTCTAAGTGTTTGAATGGTGATTTGGGAGAGGATTGGAATATAATTGGAATCCCCTCTATCACAAGTACTTCACAAGTACTATGAGGGAAACCATGGTTTAATTAAATGTGTTAAGGTACAGTCCCATATAGGCCCCGGATCACCCCGGACCAGTCCGGGATCATCGGGATGATCCGGGGCCTGATCCTTGACGACGCCGTAGTGGTCCTGGATAGTCCGGGGTCGTCCTTGGCCATCCGGGGTCGTCCTTGGGTATCCGGCATGTCGTCCCGGATATTTTTGACTGTCAAAAACCTCCGGGACGATCCGGGACGAAGATTTAATCCGGGGTGGTCCTTGACCATCCTGAATCATCCTGGACTCCGCCGTGTTGGCAACGGGGTCGTCCTGGACGATCCGTAACTTGAACGGGATGAGCCGGCGTGAACCGTACCGAAACGAGGTAGTCCGGGACAATAAATAACATGCAGGATCACGCCGGATCATCCCGTTCAAGTTACGGACCGTCCAGGGCAACCCCGTTGCCAACACGGTGGAGTCCAGGATGATTCGGGATGGCCAAGTACCACCCCGGCAATGTATGTTTCAGATCTTTTGCAAGCCGGATACGTCCAGGATGAGGCCGGACAACCACGTAGGTGTCACGGACAATCCCGGAGGAATTACGTTTTAGCCCGGATAACTTTCGGACCAATATGGACAGTTACGGATAATCTCGGATCATCCAGGTCAGAAAGGAACAGTATAAAAAGGAGGGTTTTTCAATAGATTTTCACTCTTTCTCTCGATGCGCCTCCCGTATCATTGACGCCTTCAACATGGCAGAGCCGCCAGGTCAAAGAAAACGACTAGTACTAATGAACTACCAGCTTGAACGGGACCAGCAGCATTCTACCAATTTGATTTTGCAGTCTACACTGAAACTTGAGAGAGGGAGGAACAAAAATGCAGAAATTGAACGCAAAAGAAGAAAGAAGAAGAGATCGATCTGAGTTCGACAGTGGCTGACCAAAAGACAACAGTATGGCCAATACACTCAACTGATGTGAGAACTGAAAACAGAAGACGCAAAGGGCTTCAAGAACTTTATGCGAATGGACTATGTCCTGTTCCAAGAGATACTGCGAAGGGTGGGGCCTCGAATTAGACCCTAGAAGTCAAGATTCCGAACACCTCTGTCTGCTGGCATCAAGCTGGCCATCACCATACGTTACCTTGAGTCAGGGGACAGCTACCATTCTCTAATGTACGGGTTCAGAGTTGCGCACAACACCGTGTCCAAGGTTATCAAAGAAGTAACCAATGCTATCGTTGCTGTGTTTGCTGAGGAAATGATAGATACACCTAAAAACCCCGACCAATGGAAGAAGATAGCAGACGTGTTCGAGAAGAGATGGCAGCTCAGCCACTGCGTGGGGGCACTGGATGGCAAGCATATAGCCATAAAGTGTCCGAAGAATGCTGGATCTACTTACTTCAACTACAAGGGGTTTCACTCAATTATTCTGATGGCATTGGCTGACGGCGATTACAACTTTATCTGGGCGGAGGTCGGGCGTGAGGGATCGGCTGGAGATGCACAAGTCTTCAACATGAGCGAGCTCAAAGAGGCCATTGACAAGGACGCCCTTGGCTTGCCTGATCCAGAATCCCTTCCGAACGACGATAAACCGATGCCATACTGCTTTGCCGGTGACGATGCCTTCGCCCTGAAAACGTGGCTCATGAAACCATACTCCAAAAGAATGATGTCCAAAGCCGCGAGGATATACAACTACCGTATTTCTAGGGGCCGCCGAGTTGTAGAAAACACCTTTGGCATTTTGGTACACAGATTTCGATGCCTGCAAACTACTATGCTCCAGGAAACTTCGACTACCATTGACATCGCCATCTCCGGCCTATCTCTACACCACCTAATGACACTTCGCAAAACCACGACATACGTCGCAGTAGCCGATCAGGAGGACGAAAATCATCAAGTCATCCCAGGGCAATGGAGAAAGGACAACCCTCTGGTTGACGGGATCTCCAAACTCGCTCGTCACTCTAGTACACGGGCTGCGAAGGCGCAACGGGACTACCTTTGTGCATACTTTAACTCCGAGGCCGGATCGGTGCCTTGGCAAGACAGTATGATTTGAAAAACAATTATTTTGGCTCATGTTGCATAAAAATGCCAAACATTGTACCTCGTATGACCAAAAGTGAATGTTGACATAAAATAAAATGTTGTAAGTTAAAAAAGCATGTTTTTATTTAGCAAAATCAGAAAATAAAACCAATGCAAGACTTAAAAAAAAAAGGAAATGAAACTGGAAAAAATGCGGGGTAATAATTTCTTTCAGATATCTTTGAAAATTGAAGAGAAAAAAAAGAAAAAAAGGAAAAAAGAATGAAATGCAGAAAAAGAAGAAAGAAATAACGAAAAATAAAGTACAATGACAAGGAATGGAAAAAAAGAAAATTGCAAGGCGTATACAGTGAAAAGCAATAAAGATGCACATGAAGTATTACATTAAAATTCTAAGTGTAAGTTTACTGTTATGTTTTTGTTGTAGTACATGAAGAACTGCGAAACTTCTGACAAAGTTTACAAAAATGAGGCCCTTTTGCACCGGATTGTCTCATTTCGGTCACTGTAGCATGAAAACGGATTATCATGACTTTGCGAAATTTGCCAGGATTCTTTTTATTTATATTTCTTTGTTTACGTGGTCCAAGCCTTTTGTTCTATGTATTATATTTCGTAATTTATTTCTTTCCAGTTTTGTATTCTTTCTTTTTATTTATATTTATTCATTATTATAACTTTTGCTTTTGCATTTCTTTGCAACTTTTTTAGGATATGTTTAGTCATTTCTTTTATTTACAAGTATATTTCTTGTTCACGATATCATATAGAGATTTTTCTAATTTTTATTCATGTCAATCCAGCAAGTCATCAAACATGAGATTCAAAGTTTACAATAAAACAACAAAGTGCAGGAAACATAATTATCAAATGCATTATATCAGTTTCAGTTCACGACAGTTCAAAGGTGTACAGTTCGGCCAAAGTTTGTCAATTATATTCATGACCGTAATTTTTTTGGCTTGGCGATGGCGTGTTCAGGTTTCCCGACAAGTCCGAGAGATTTGGCAGGATCACAGAACTGGTGATCGGCGTGCTGGCTGGTCGTGCTGGTTGACTTGGAACAGGTTCTGCAATGCCTTTCCAAGCAATAGGAGGCATAGATTCCCATGCTGGAATGTTCAGTGTTGGTTGCCGTATCTGCGGCGGAGTGTACTGCTGTTGTCGGGGCTGCTGTTGTGCACTTGGATATTGTTCCTGTTGATGCCGGGGATCTATCTGAGGCACGTAGGCAGTGAAGGTGTGTTGCTGTTGTTCGTGCTGGGCCTGTTTTTGATCCTGAGGCTGTTGCTGCTGTTGTTGTTGGGGGTAAGCATCTGGGTTCGTCAGAATCGGGATATACTGTTGGTTGTCATGTGTCTGAGCAGGCGGTGGCGGCCCCTGGGACGAGTCTTTGACACACTGCAGAACTAAGTCCAGACTTTGACGATAGAATCGGGGAAGGATATGGGATGCAAAGTCCTTTGCCATGGTCCCGATCCACGTTCCCCAGGCTGCTGTGGCGGTAGTTTGGTCCTTGGCGAGGAGTCCACTGATATGTCCCTGTATCTCCTCGGAACGTCTCTGTTGGTTCTGCAGCTGAGTGATTACGGCGCTTAGGTTTAAGTTGTCATCTGCACTAGTATCTTGTCGAGCAGGAGGATCTTGACGCATAGAAGACTTGTATGGAACACGAACTGAAGATTTCCTCTTTGGCCTGTAGTGTTCGCTCGTCTCAGGGGCGTTTTCGTCTTGCATATCCTCAAGGTCGGAAGGAGGCTCTGATACAGTTTCGTGTACTGAAGGCGTTGGTGAAGAGGCAGCCGTTGCAATACGAGGCTGCAGCTGCAAAGACACAAAGACAAAAGTGCATTAAGTACGATGTATCATATATGTACGAACATGTTACATTCAAAATTACACAAATTATACTTACACTGCTCGCAACCTTGCTCTTGTGTCTGCAGATGTGAGTGTGTAGGAACGTAAAATGTGATAGCAGGAACTTGTCTCTCTCTGTCGTGGCTTTGGCCGCCGACCCGCTTGGTTTCGGTGCCAATAACTTACCAATCTTCGTCCGGACGCTTTCGTACCACACCTTCAGTTTCGTCCCAAAGTCACAGTCTTTCCCCATGTCAACTGCCTTCTGTATCCAGGCTGCAGTCTTCTTGGCAGTCTCTTTGTATTCTTTGAGGCCCTTATCATATAAGAATGGATGGTCTCGCAGCCACTCAGCCGTATCTATCTCCTCTTCTTCCGAGAGAAGTACAGCCTTGCTCTTGGCTTTCTTCGCCTTAGGCTCTTCTACTTCTTGGGATCTGACTTGAGATACTTATTGACTCTGACTTGGCGGTGGAGATGGTGATCTGGGCGCTGGTGAGTTGGACCTGGACCTTATAGGAGGCTGTCTCTCTTCCTCCGACTATGACTTCTTCTGCCCCCCCCCCCCTCTTAGATTGTGGAGGTGGCATTTTCACGGACATCTTCTTCTTTGCAGGCATCTCTCTAGTAAAAGTAAATCAAAATGACCTGTTCAAATGCACGAGAACAATGAAAATTATCCTGCGAAAGGGGGTGTATATAGCATCGGGAGTCAGCCGGGAAAGTCCGGGACTCTACCGGGACGGTCCGGGACTCTGCCGGGACGGTCCGGGAGTCTGCCGGGACAGTCCGGACCACTACCGGGATGGTCCGGGGTGATCCGGGATGGTCCGGGGTGATCCGGGATGATCCGGGTCCTGTCCGTACTGATCCCTATTCATCCCTAACTCTGCCGGGTCAATCCGTGACTCCTCCTGGATGGTCCTGGACTGTCCGGGGTGGTCCGTATCGACACCGGCTTGTTGGGTTTTTATAAGGCATTGTGGGCAACAATACGCATCCGGGGCGGAAAAGTATCGCCGGATCATCCCGGACCACAGTTACGGCAATCCGGGATAATCCTGGGCTATAGATCCGGGACTAGCCTATATGGGACTGTACCTTTAATGGGGTAAAAATAGGCTGTTACATGTGTATTTGGCATTTACCAGAGGTTATAGTGTGCTTCTTACTTCTAGATGCTACACTTGCTCAAGATGCATTTAACTGCATTATTTTTGGCAATATATGGCCTTTATTGCTGACTGTGACAAAAATATAACTTTTCAAAAAATAAAACATTATTGCTCGGTCTGTGGTTCCCGAAAGAACATTTAAATGTGTAATGCATGTAATATCCAAAAATAATAATTAAATCAGTTTTGGAAGCCAAAATACATGTACATTTATGTATTTCCTATAATCAACCCCAACCCTTCCAAATGGTAACCCACAAAAATTTTCCCTGACAAAAATCATCGCGATGTTTTTTCAGGTGACCAGAAATTAGTCCCTCCATAATTTCTGGTGAACAAAAATCCCCTCCCCTCTAATTTGTTAGAAGTATTTTCAAAGCCATACAAAAATGTTCAAAGCTTTTTATCACACGAGGCAGAGCGCTTGTCACTTCAATTAACGCTAACCTTGCTTGTGTGAAGTTAGTTCGTTGGACAGTTGCTCACTGTTCAGTGATTCTCTCAGTACACTTTAGTTTCCTCCACCCACAAAACTGTCCGACACGAGGTGACACTGGCTGTTGAAGTGTCCTTAAACTCCAATAAATAAATAAATAACTGTCTTGATAAACAGTTATTGATGCATGTTTCCTTGTAAATAGTGATGAGTGTTTATGTAATTTACAAATTAACCCTTTACCTGACATGAAAAGCAGACGACACTTGCAAAAAAAATTCTTGAATAACTAATTTTTTTCATTTTTTGTCTCAAAAACATAGGTTATGACCCCTCGTTGGAACGAGCTCGACGAGCTCGTTCCAACGAGGGGTCATAACCTATGTTTTTGAGACAAAAAATGAAAAAATAATGAAAATTAATTGGCAATTTTTGAGAATAGCGCTGGCCGGTTTTTGCCGTTACGTTGGGTAAAGGGTTAAATACAAAAGTTTGTAAATCATCTTGTACTGCCTTTAAACCTTTTGGTTTAAAAGGCCGGGAGGGGGATTTTTGTACTGCTTTTAAGATAATGTGGGAGATTGTGCCTTCAAAAACTGTGGTGGGGGGGGGGGAGATTTTTGCTAAGTATGTAAAAATAACTGGGGGATTTTTTTGTAGGGGAGGGGGGATTTTAACCTACATTCTAATCTTTCCAAAGATACATTTTACCTCTTTCATTTGATAAAAGGGTCATTTCTGCATGAGAATTCAAGAATTCACTGCTTTCTTTGAAAACTACCCCAATCCCAAAATAAAACTAAATCTGCATCAGCACACTACTTTAGGGAAAAATCTGTCTCATTTAACCATACGGCAAGAGAAAGAGTGGTGTTCACACCCCCCCCCCCCCCCTCCACCCCACACAAAAAATGAATGTCAATTTTGTTTTAAAAACTGGGGTGGCAGCTATATAAATCTCCAATATCAAGAGACAGTGCCATTTTATCCTAACAAATGATGTCAAATTTATTTTCTTCTACATATTGATGTGGTAAAATATAGCCCTGAATGTGTCCTCTAGACCCCACTATACCCCACTTTTATCCAAAACTATGATACAATTCATAAATTAATTGATGTTGGCACAAAACAGCCCGCCTATGACATTAAATTTCCCATTTGTGATAGTTTTAAAATCTCATTCTGGCTTCTTAGGATATATCACATTGTGTTTGATAAATATTTTGCAATTTTTGTAAAAAAAAAGAAAGAAAAATCCCTCAGACTTCTTAAGACACCAAGAGTCATTGGTATGCCTCTGACAAAACATCACACGTTGATTGACTTTTTTCACCAGCATGGCCAGTACAACTCCTGTGGTATCCCATAGCACTATTAAAATGCCTAAAAGCATCAAATACTGATTATATAGTGCTTATGCTACAAGTACCCATAAAGGCATTTTCACAACCTTAGATTTTATCCCTGCAGACACCCATGACCCATTTTGATAAAAAAGAGTAAAATTGTGGAAAATACAATGTACATGTATGTTTTCCAGAGAGGATGAATCAGATATTTGCTTAAAAAAGATAGAGCTCTTTAATGTTTACTATATTTGTGTATGTGTGTGTGTAAGGTGGAGGAGGTTACAGTGTGAAAAATAGTCAGAAGCCAGTTACTGAAAATGTACATGTACAACCGGGCAAATTAAAAGCAAAGAAACGCTGTCTGTGATGGACGGTTTTTGGACAACTTGTACCCTGGACGACTCATACCACAATTAGGGGGTATGAATTGTCTTGACAATAAGGTACAAATTGTCTAGACAAAAGGTACGAATTGTCCCAGTAAAAGGTACGAATTGTCACCTTTATACATGTAGGTACAAGTTGTCTCGAGTAAGTGTACTAAACTGTCTCATGTATTAACTATTTAAATGTTATTGACTCATGTTTTGGCTGATGTAAATGACGATGAAAATTCGACTGGGTGATAGTAATACAAACATATGCATGAAACAACCAATCAAAAAAAGATGTATGCATAAAAACGAAACTTCAGTGGGTGACCCATCGCTTAACAGCAGAAGTAAAAATGCGATCTGTAGTAATATCAACTTCGGGTCCAAACGTGGTAAAAGAAACACTATTTTTTAATGAAGCCACAATAATTCTTTAAATTGATAATAGCAGGCAAGCCAGATATATTTTAAACGCATGGTCAACATTTTAATTCCTACCAACTGTTTGGCTTCATATTGTTGATTTTTCTTCAACATCAACTTATTAAACTTATTGGGCAGTATTGGGTATATATCCATACCCTAAGATTTTCGGACATCGCCAACAGTGGTACTCGAAGCGCCCTTACATGACCACCTCACCAAGCAAAATGTTGATCGCAAGTTGCAATCAACTTGCAATCAACATTTTGCTTGGCGAGGTGATCACTTAAGGGTGCGTTGTGTTTATATTTAAATGTACAGGTTTCTTACAAGTTGTGTTTATATTTGTACGTGTTTCTTTTTTCATGACTTTCTTGTTGTGTTGTATAATATTATATATTTTGGTATATATTATTACTTTGTGCCAGTCTCGGAATAAAAAAAAATTGTTTTTTTTTAAAGTTTTGGACTTAATTCAGAAATCACAGAGATCAGTTGACAATGAGATTTCCGTGGGTCAATCACACGAATAACCCGATTGCGATCAGCCAACCGCCAAGCAAATGCCGACACAGGTATGAATTTCTGAATAAATTAAATTTCAGTTTCCTTCTGAATGCTAGTGGAAACTGGAAAAGGAATATTTTCCCCGAAAGCAGCGTGCAAATGCCATTTAGAGTGTGGTTCTGAGTAATTCTATACACCAGACCCCCCCCCCCCCCCCGAACCGCCTAGACAAAGGCGACTATAAGAATGAAGTTACTTCTATTCTTCTTTCCTGTGAGGATTATTGCATAAAATAAACATATTTCATCGTAAAACACTGAGCAAATGTAATTTAGACGTAGGTGCTGGGGGTTCCGTGCGGTTCTGGTGGGTTCTGGTATAAAGGAGGACCCATTTCCCCGGACCGGACGTCAACATAAGGTTCCGCTCCGCAGTTTAGCACTATTGCACAGGGGGTGAAATTCTAAACATAGGGCATATGTTGAAACTAAGACCATGTAAAATAGAGATATATTTTTAGTATCAGATATATGATTACATTAGGCTTTTTGTTGGACAAGAGAATTTGACGTGTTGGTCCCATAGTTGGAGTCTAATACATAGGGGTAAATTACCAGGTGAATTATGGGAAACAATGGCTTTGAAAATTGGCTATTTTTTAAAATGTAAGTTTTACACGGGTTTGTTACCAGACAGGCAACTAAACAATGAAGCGGAAACATATGAAAAATATTTGCATTTTAGGAACAAGGGATGCTCTGCTCCAGGGGTAGGTAGGTGGGGTTGGTGGGAAAATTCTGCTTTTAAGGCTGCTGGGTGGCAGAAAATCACTGGTTTCGGCATTTTTTCATGCAATATTTGAGTTTGAAGTCTTGCATTTGACAATAAATTATTCCACCCACATTCAGATTGCTTATTTCTACTTAGTCAAATAGTGTTATATGTTTCTGTGGATTTAGGAAATGTAATACATGTTATGGGTTGGATAACTAAGTTACAAATATTTGCATTTGAAGAGAGTGTATGGCATGTCATATTTGGAAATGCCTGGAAAACTCTGGAGCGGAACCTTAAAGAGCATTCTGCCGTCGGTGTCAATTCTTGAACCAGGAAGTTCCGTATTTGTGTTTGAATTATAAATACACCATTTTTCAAAAAACTTTTCATTACTTCTGGTTTGTGTGCAATTGTTAGTGGTAATTAACATTCATCAAGTGATATCTCAGTACAACTGGAAGGAAATAAGTGGAAATTAGGAGAAATTTATTGATGTTGCCTAATTTCGCACTTGTTTTGAATTTTCGTCAAGATTTCGAAAACATTAAGGTTGAGCACTGCCTTTTCTAAACACCGAGCCTTGTATTCATGACAAATATATGCAGTTATGAACAGCCTGGTTGTTAATGTTGACCAGAGATTTGCAGTCTTGGTGTCTACATTTTCATTTTGGTCATTGGTGTCATGCCTGTGTGTCATCCGTCCGTTAAGCTGTTTAAGCTTTCATATCTAGAGAGCAACACCCCACCTCCAAAGCTATGGTTATTACTGCTTATTGTTTTACATTTTGATTGTATTTAACAGTGCTATTGGCAGGACCTGGGTAGTCAATGTGGCTGGTGTTAATAACAAAAATGCTCTTTGAAGTGGTTTAGAAAAAGGTGAGGGTTGAGGTGGTGTGGTGTGGTTGTGGTTGTGAAAATCAGGCAACAACTGGCGCAAAAGCTATTCGGCAGTCAGAAAGGCCATTCTGTATCTGCTTACTGGTTGAAAATAGAGACTTGTGGTTTTTGTTCATTGAACTCAGGATAGACTCCAGATTCTTTTACCTGAATGACATCCAAGGGGAGATCTTTCTTATTTTCTCTTTAAGGTTCCGCTGTACAAGGTCGCACTATTGCACAGGGGTGAAATTCTAAACATAGGGCATATGTTGAAACTAAGGCCATGTAAAATAGAGATATATTTTTAGTATCAGATATATGATTACATTTGGCTTTTTGTTGGACAAGGGAATTTGACGTTTTGGTCCCAAAGTTGGAGTCTGATACATAGGGGTAAATTACTAGATGAATTATGGGAAACAGTGGCTTCGAAAAATTGGCTATTTTTTAAAATGTAATTTTTACACGGGTTTGTTACCAGACAGGTAACTAAACAATGAAACGGAAACATATAATTATAATTTTTTTTTGCATTTTAGAAACAGGGGATGCTAGGCTCCAGGGATAGGTAGGTGGGGCTGGTGGGACAATTCTTCTTTTAAGACTGCTGGGTGGCAGAAAATGACTGGTTTCGGCATTTTTTCATGCAATTTTTTAGGTTGAAGTCTTGCATTTGACAATAGATTATTCCACCCACATTCAGATTGCTTAGTTCTACTTAGTCAAATAGTGTTAATGTTTTTTTGTGGATTTGGGAAATGTAATACATGTTATGGGTTGGATAACTAAGTTACAGAATATTTGCATTTGAAAAGAGTGTATGGCAAGTCATATTTGGAAATGCTTGGAAAACTCTGGAGCGGAACCTTAAAGAGCATTCTGCCGTCGGTGTCAATTCTTGAACCAGGAAGTTCCTTATTTGTGTTTGAGTTATAAATACACCAGTTTTCAAAAACCTCTTCATTATTTCTGGCTTGTGTGCAATTGTTAGTGGCAGTTAACATTCATCAAGTGATACCTCAGCACAACTGGTAGGAAATAAGTGGAAATTAGGAGAAATTTACTGATGTAGCCTAATTTCGCACTTGTTTTGAATTTTCGTCAAGATTTCGAAAACATTAAGGTAGAGCACTGCCTTTCCTAAACACCGAGCCTTGTATTTATGACAAATATATGCAGTTATGAACAGCCTGGTTGTTATTGTTGACCAGAGATTTGCAGTCATGGTGTCTACATTTTCATTTTGGTCATTGGTGTCATGCCTGTGTGTCATCCGTCCGTTAAGCTGTTTACGCTTTCATATCTAGAGAGCAACACCCCACCCGCAAAGCTATGGTCATTACTGCTTATTGTGGCTTCGAAAAATTGGCTATTTTTTAAAATGTAATTTTTACACGGGTTTATTACCAGACAGGTAACTAAACAATGAAACGGAAACATATAATTTTCTTTTTGCATTTTAGAAACAAGGGATGCTGTGCTCCAGGGCTAGGTAGGTGGGGTTGGTAGGAAAATTCTGCTTTTAAGGCAGCTGGGTGGCAGAAAATGACTGGTGTCGGCATTTTGTCATGCAGTTTTTCAGGTTGAAGTCTTGCATTTGACAATAAATTATTCCACCCACATTCAGATTGATTATTTCTACTTAGTCAGATAGTGTTATATGTTTTTTGTGGATTTGGGAAATGTAATACATGTTATGGGTTGGATAACTAAGTTACAGAATATTTGCATTTGAAGAGAGTGTATAGCATGTCATATTTGGAAATGCCTGGAAAATTGTGGAGCTGAACCCAACTTGAATTCATCCGAACTCCGGCTGTTGGTAAGGAAATCGCGCTAACTTCCCCACAAATGAAAAAGGCCCACTAAAAGTGTCAATAAATTACTTGTTTTATTTGTTTTTTCGTTGTTAACAACTTGTAAAGTGTAGGTTCTCAATTAAAATTGAAACTGGGCTTTGAATCTGACGAAACCGGCAACGGACGACATTGGCACTTCGAAATTTCAAACAATACCTAACTCGCCAACAACTTCCTAACTTCGAAAGGTACTTTATTATTTTGTTATTTCTCGTAGTTTCCAGCATTCTGCGACAATATATTTTACATAATTTCTTTTGATAAGCCACAAACAATTAAATATTCGTTACAAAGGTTACGGGACGTTTCGTCCCAAAACCAGTTCGTCCCAGGACGATTCGTACTGGACGTTTCGTCCCCAAAATTTCAAACGGGACGATTCGTTACAAATATCAGAACGATTCGTACTAATATTTTTTTTAACGTAAAGAGACGATTCCCTCTTTTGATACTGAATCATCGTAAAATACATAATTTGGAAAACCTTCAAATTCACCATTTTTCATGATCTTTTTCACATGTCGAATACCTATGGTGAACAAAGGGTCAAATGCGTATTTTGTATAGGGTATTTTCTGTTCATCATGTATATTTTGTATATGTATGGTACGCATATTTTATGTACTTTGCGAAAAAATGGAATATATTTTCAATTTGTCGTGATCACTAGTCTTCCTTTGTTTGTTGATTCAATCAAAATGCCTCAAAGTCAATGCTAATTTTAACTGGAACAACAGCACGGGATGCGAAACGAATTTTACTAAATCTGAATTAACACGAAAGTAGGCAATTTCTCTTTTTTTAAATAATCATACATGTGTGATCATTTATCCCCCCAAATTACTTTTTGGGACGAATCGTCCCGGTTCGATAATGTATTTTGGACGAATCGTCCCGGGACGAAACGTCCCGGAGCCGTTACAATGATTCCGGATTATTTATCAGTAGGAGAGCCACGCCGCCAGATGGCATCCCAAACTCTGTTGCTTGGTATATAGAAAAATTATAAAATCATGGATACGTACCTGCATTACCTATGTGCGCACATGCCACTGCGTGGGTGTGCTCTATTATAACACTATCCATCATGTAATAGGAAGTAAAGCAGTGCTTGCTCACTGCAGTAAACAAGTTCTGTTATTAGCGTTGAAACAACTCTTGGGTTCTGGAGTCGATTAGTCAACACTCAAAAGTTGGTTCGAAGTTGACTAGTCGGCATCCCACTTTCTGCCACAAAACTTGACATAGCCACAATACATCTGCAGTTGAATATTTTTCACCATTGGCAAAAGGAGGTTTCCCAGTCTCTACCATTGCCAATATTTTCCAAGCAATTTTGCATCCTAGAAGTCTGTAAAAATGTTGGCAGTCATAATCGCTTTATAATCATATTTCCAGAAAAAAATGTTGGGATCTTCTGTGTTTTCAAAATACTATTCTCGATAGAATTGCAACATAGTGAGTGATATTTTGTTCGAATAAATCATTGTTCAGTGTTGTTCTCCTCATTCATTCATCACCCATTTTCGAATGTCAAGAAAGGAATATTCTCAGTACTCATGCATAATGTATATACCACTGTCTTGTCACTTCTGTCAAGAATTACGCATAGAATATGTCTAATGGTAAAATAGGTCTGGTAATCAATGCCTGGGTGGACGAATTCTAAAATGGGCCTCAAGTTACCGTAATAATAATTATTTCAATACTGGTGACTTCAAATTATAGAATGGATCAAGACTTTTCCCCCTTTTTCTTTTGTAGACAACTCCATCAATTGTAATGTTTTATTGCCCAAAAATAAGTATCAGTAAAGCAATCCTACTACTAGTGTTAGCTATGCCTTTCAAAAATGCGTCACTTAATCTGAACAAACCAGTAGTTGAATGTATTGCACCACAATAAAACAAAGCCCAAGTAATTCTCCAGTACAGATTAAAATCAATTGTATGAACAAAAGCATCGATTTGAGAAGGTGTCAGCCCAATGTATTAAAATTGGTTAACAAAGTGCTGATCATTATTGAAATTAACGATTCAATGGAAATTATACATGGAGAGAGCTAAATTTAACAATGTCGTAAACTCTCATAACTTGACATGTATACAAAAACATACCTTTGGTAAAGGAGATTTAAAACATTGTAATAACAACATGTCTACTCATGAAAGAATACTTATAATCTTTGGTGACAACTTTCTCTTAGATATTCTTTATTTTTATGAAACTTTTACTGGTTGAGTGCTCGAAGCCATTAACAGGACTGTACTGAAACGTGGCGAACGCCACTTTAGTGGCTTTGCAATGTGTGCAGTAGATTATCGTTTGTGCAGCAGTAGATAAAGAAATGATCACATCAAATTGTTTTGTTCAATTTTTTGGAGAGTGCCAACAGGCACTCTCCACCAATAGTAACAAAAGAGTTATTGATGGATAAAATCTTGCAAAACTAAGGTCTCCCTTGCTGGCCGCATTGTATCTTTGACAAAAAATACTCATGTTACAAATCACCTTTGAAAAATTTTTTAGCACCCTACCAGTTAAGCAAATAATTGATAACAATAAAAACAGCACTGTGTTGACAGCTGCACAAGTAACTTGGTGTTGAGAGTGTACTAACAATGAACATTAAAATAAAGACATAAAACATTATTTTTTTTATTGTTTTCAACTGTTGGTTCATCATTTATTAAACAATTTTTATGACCACAATTATTCAAAACTGTTATTATGTGAACTTTAAATTATCAAGTTGGTGTTAGTCAGATATTCATGGCTGGATCATTTCACAAGCTGTTGTCGCATTTTCTTACTTTCTGTTGAACACAATATATCTTATTAGATGTAAGTCGTTCCTCAAAAGATAAATTTTGATAGAGTTTTTAAAAGCTTGTATACACAATTTTAAGAAAAGTAATCATAAAGTAATCACAAAAGTAATCATGATTACTGTTAATTGATAAGTGTAATTGATTACTTTTGATTACTTGTAATCATTAAAACCACGATTACTGATTATACATGATTACTTGAAAAATTGTAGTCAGTTACAGACGATTACGATTACTGATTACGATTACCTCAGCCCTGATCAGAGCCTTGTTGGATAAATACTGCAAATTAATTCTGCTAGTACCAGTACACTACCATGTAGCAATATATTTACAAGTCAGACTGGTGTAGTAAATTTGGGGGCCACTTTTATCAGGCCCGTCGGAACGAAATTTATATTGGGGGGGGGGGGGGGGGCTGATATTGCTAATTTGGGTGAACTGGCTGATACTAAATGGGTATGGGGTATCCAGATGCCGAAGGCATCTGGCGCGATTGCTGAAGGCACGAGCTTTTTGAGGGGGGGAGGGGGGGTTACTCCCCCCAGAAAATTTTTTGAAAAGGGCAATCAAAGGAAGCATTCTGGTAGCTTTTGAAGCAAAAACCTCTTGATTTTTTTAAACGGCAAAAGTTGTTTTTTAAACAAAATGTTTCAAAAATCCCAATAGAACCCCATAACATTTGGGGACGGTTCTCACACCGGGCTCACCTGCAGGCCGTGGCCGTATTCCGTCATGCTAAAAAACAGTCAGGCCTTATGGTGGATTCATTAGTTTTATCATTACGCCAACGGTTGTCGTGGTCTTCTGAGCTGCCAAAGGAATTGCTCAAAACGTTTGCACATCAACATATGCAGGTGCATGTTATACATTCAGTCATCCGAGCGGCGAGTGGGGGTGAACACGAGAGGGGATATCCTCCGTCTCGTTGGTGGGGGTCCGGGGCCTCCCTCGGGAAAATTTTCGAATTTAAGATATAAAAACATGCATTCTGGTTGATTCTGAGGAAATAAATCGTATATTCCTATGACGCGAAGCGTCATCCGAACCGCGTAACGGCGAGTGGGGGTGAGCACGAGAGGGGGTATCTCCCTGTCTCGTTGGTGGGTGTCCGGGGGGCCTCCCCCGGGAAATTTTTTTAATTTAAGATGTACAAATATGCATTCTGAGTGATTCTGAGCAAATACATCGTCAATAAGGAAATACGTCAGCTCTCTGATCAATTCAGCGTGATTTCCGAGCAGAATGACAGGAATAGTGAACATGCAATGAATTACCCTGTGGTTGGTTGGGGTTTAACATCGCTTTCCACAATTAGGCGAAAACAGGACTGTCAGTTTTATTGGTGGAAGAAAGCCCACATGGAACCCACTCAATCCAGTAATCATTAACAGTAATGTCGGAATATGGTAACCAGTGGGCATCCCGTGTGGAGAAACCACCAACCCAGCCCAGTAAAGCCTACTTTTGACAAATTTGTGGGGGTGAGGGAAATATCTCCCTTACCCCCCCCCCCCCCCCCCCCCCCAACCGGTTCCTACGCCGCTGTTCTAATCTGAGTTCAATAATGTAATGTCCAGTTTTATTCAGATTACATCGGTTGCTTCCATCATGGATAAACTAACGACGAAATATGAGCAAATTATTGGGGGGGGGGCTGCAGCCCCCCAGCCCCCCCCCCCCCCCCCCGGTTCCGACGGGCCTGTTTATTCGTTGGGGGTGGGAAAAGGACAAATAGTGGTGAGCACGAGCAGTCCTTATGCTTGGTGATGTGAATGCTTCACAACTCGTATTCCCAAATGTTCAACTGATATGTTCCATTTGAACAGTGTTGAATGCATGAAGAAATACGCATGGTTTTCGTTTGAGGTGTTCAGTGTACCAAACAATTCACATATATGTACAACTGTCTAACCTTTACTATAGCTATAGAAACAAAGACTGAATAAATGAATTTGGAAAAGGTATAGAATCACCGTAATGCAACGGCACGGCAACTGGGGATATTTTTCTGCAAAACTGCTGTACATTTTAATTATCTACAGGAATGATCAATGTCACTCGAACATGTTATGCGCGTACACGTGGATTTGTTTATCCCATTTACTTTTATTTCCGGATTTGCACAGTCCAAAGTGTAAACTGGCTTATAGATCTTATCAACAATACTCCATGGACAGTTGAGGCTTCCTGAAAAACATAAACATAAATAATACCAGCCAATCTCTTTGTGATTCAATGACTAAGAAGCTAATATTTTATCCAGCCAGAAATTAATTTACTTAATTTATATTTAATAATTTTAAATATATTTATTCTTCCATTTCAGGATACCCACCAACTTATGGGCAGTAAAAAACACACATGCTTATCATACTTCATCATTCTTCACATCAATTCAAGCATTATCATCTTCATCAACTGAAAAGGTAGCATCATCCGTAATTTTCAATTAATCAAGTTTGCAAGTTACATCTTCCTTTTAATCATAAATAATTTACCACAGCTCAGTATACCTCTGTCCACTTTGAAGGTAAAACTACCACTGCTGTTTAATAGCAGCTATATACTTTAGATGGTTGAATGCTAGAAGCCACAAAAAGCCACTTTAGTGGCTTTACACTGCAAGCATTAGCTTGATGTTTGCTCAGCTGTAGAACAAAGAATATGTGTATGAAATTGTTTTGTTATAGTTTGTGGGAGAGTGCCAACAGGCACTCTCCCACAGACTATAACAAATAACCAATAAATATAAATAAATTATTTATCAAGAAAATCTTGTTAAAGCCTCAAGTAACGCTTTCCTTGTTGGTGGCAATAGAATCTATCTTTCCTTGTTGGTGGCAACAGAATCTGTTTAGTGGCTATACACTGAAAGCAATAGCATGATGTTCGCTACGCAGGAGAACAAAGAATATTTGTATGAAATTGTTTTGAAAAAGTTTGTGGAAGAGTGCCAATAGGCAAGGCACTCGCCAATAAAGTATAACAAATAAATAAATTATTTATCAAGAAAGTCTTGGTGAAGCCTAAATTAAGGCTTTTCTTGCTGGTAGCAACTGAATCTGTGAAAAAAATTCACATGTTATAAATCGCCTTTGGAAAATAATTTAGCACTCTACCAGTTATAATTTTTACAAAAGAAAGTGTACCATCTGCAATTAGTATATCATCGACCTTTAATTAACGAATGCAGTCACACTGCTATTTTTGTTTTCATTAATCTTCAATCACTACCATTATCTCACAATATCTCATGATCTTAAAACCTTCTTCTCTTCCTCTTCACTGCATAATTATTTGAAATGTGTCAGCATTCTTGCTGTCTACTTTGTTATTTTGCAAAATATGAATTTGGGGGTGTAGCAAATAGTAACATGCTCAAATCGCTGACCTATTCAAGAAAAGAGATTCTTTTTTTTACTTTGAAAGCCAAATACTAAGATTGTTCAACAAAGCGTAACTTGTGTGAAGTGCCCTGCGTTGGGTACCATTATTTCTGCTTCAAAAGTGAAGGGAGGGTCATGCCCCACCCCATTCCTGTCATTGATTCATATGTATTATGGTACAAAAACATACGCGATTTTCAGGCGATTTATTGTGTGTTTTTATTTATTTTGTTATTAATTTATTCATCAGCATATTCAAACATCCTCCCGATTGCCTACATGGGGGCACGATGACGCTGTGTACTGAGGCGTACTGCACGTCGATGGTGCGCATGTCTTCAACCAATCTAACCCTGCCTGTGCTGTGCTGCGGTGCAGAGTTCAGAGTTACGATGTTGGAGAGCTGACAGCTGCTCGTCGTTACTCGGTGTTTCTTTCCGGGTACTCCGGCTTTCTCCACCCGTAAAACTGTCACGGTCACGATTAGCCATTGTGCATAAGTATGTGACCTTAAACACCAATAAATAAATAAATAATTCAAACATCCTCAGCTTGGATTTAATTTTTATCAGACCTCTTCGTAACTCTGGAGATTATTTCTGAATTTACCTTAATAACAAAGAGTCTTTCATTGAACATTCATAGTACAAGCGTTGAACCAAGCAAAGTTGTCGTACACGAAAAAAAATTGGGACAAGCTGTTTTTTTGTGTCATTTTGAAGAGGAATGTCTCCCGAAGAACATCCAAAATTCGCTTTGGGGAAAATGTTTTATAACATTTATACTGATTGAGGTGTAAGAGCGAATTTCGATCAATTTTCCGACACCAGCATTCCAACGTTTGCGAACTTGCAGGCCTGGCATTCTGAAAAATGCAGGAGGGCAAACAATCGCTCTCCTCAATCAGCTTAGGAGAGCAATTAGCTTTACACAGCATTTTGAGTATCCAGTTGAACGAACTCATTGAAACTCAAACCAACAGACTACATCAGTGATTTTATTAACTTTACTAAGGTAAAGCGAAATCTCTTAGACATCTAGATGTCTCACTCAACAACCGAACACACACTTGACAAGACCTGTGTGTGTACCCAGACCTGTTGTCCAAGAAAGTCATACGCCTACCACTATCACCTTCAACCCCCCAAGGGGTTGAAGGTGGTAGTGGTAGGCGCATGACTTTCTTGGACAACAGGTCTGCTTGAATCTACAGTCACATCCTGGTGCAAGTGCTTCAAGTGACAGGATAGTAGTAATGGTAGTATATTATAGTGTCAATATTCCTTGAATAATTACCCCTCAAACTGTGATGTCAGTTGTTGAACTTGAAACTGACAGAAAAAAATATTGCTGTGACCCATTTTGCTTCAAATGATTGCAACTGTGTTTGGGTATGGTTGCAGCCATTACCTTTTACCACTAAATCACTTTCAAAATGAAATTACGTGATGTTATGTGTCTTCGAAGTTAAATTACATTTTTGCTTTACAACAAAAATTTAATGTGAGCATAATACATGTAATCTCAATCATCCCAGACCAAAATATTTAGGAGGGCAATTTTTCGCTCTCCTTAATTCTTTCAGGAGGGCAATAAGGAGAGCTAAAAAATCGCTCTCCTGAAATTGCCAAGCCTGAACTTGGGGACATGGATTTGTGTGAATCCAGTTTTTTTCTACTCACTAACACACAGGGAATACAGAGTGTATCATCAGTCCATAACACCGGTGCACATCCCTTACTAGCTCAGAAATGGCTGAACCTGATGCCGCTCCGAGGAGTTCATGTAGCGTGGGGAGTGGACAGAAATCTATCAACAGGGAAGATTTAGATAGTGTCAAGGAGTTGTATGATAATGTGCTGGACAGCTCGATAGCTCTTTCCGATGTTGCAAACTCAGCAGCTCCCGTAAGGGTAAATACTTGCCTCGACGAGTACAAAGCCAAACTGGCTGAACAATCGCGCACTGCTAAGCTATGGATACAATATCTAGAATATGCCCAGACACTGAAAATGTTCATCAGACGTGAACGCCTTGGCGATTGGAATCTCCACCTTATTGCTGTCAGTAACATGTTGAACCTCTTCGCTGCCACGGGACATGTACACTACGCTAAGAGTTGCTGGTTGTATCTGCAAATGATGCGAGAAACATCCGTGGTTGTATGTTGGTTTTCATGCTATACACCGGAGTTCCAGGGTTTGGGCAGGCCTTTCAAGTGACCTTGTGATTGAACAAGTCCACATAAGCTCAATTAAAAGTCGTGGTTGACTAACGCGAGGTCGTGAGGTGACCGAATCAGTGCGTCAGGGGTGGATTTACACCATGCATAAATGCGCTGAAACACTCGAAGCTATGACAACGCTGACTGACATGAAACTCAGTACCAGTGAACAACATGTAGACATGGGCACTTCTCGTCGTAAACGAGACAACATCGACATGATGAAAATACTACAGTGGGATTGACTTGTACGATCCTTTTGATGAGAATGAAAGATTGCGCTCTCTGTCCTCCGGATTGTCAGCTTCCTTGGGTGATGGTATTAACTGCGACAATAACGAGTCGGTAGGGGCGGAGATACTCTCTGAACTAGACAATGTTGTTGTTTCTGATGCCTCCATCAAAAGGAGTGATCAAATTCGCACTTTATACCATTTGAACCTCGGGGTGAAGTTGGATAAACAGAGGTTATCAATAGTCCCATCAGCTCTGTTCACTCAATTGATAGTTATTGCTCAGAGTGAGCGCGACGTGGCACAGTTCTTCAAGTACGAACTGCCTGTGATGCCAACATCCCTCTTTAAAGACGTCTTTCTCAGAAAAGTAAACAAGGCAGACCTAGCAGCTGCAAAAACAGACCGAGTAGCACTTTCGGAGCCGCCATCTGATTCCGTGTACGTGCTTGACGGAGGGGTTCTCCCCCACAGAGTCAAATAGAAGGCGAAGGCTACCTACTCGGACGTAGCCCATCAGCATGGTGGATATGTGGCCAACAAATATGGGCAGAATTGCTGTGTCGTCTTCGATGGTTATGGACAGCGAATAGTCATGAGCATAGAAGCAGAGCTGTCAACGTGTGTGCCGATATCCGTTTGACAGACACCATGACTGCACACAAGAACCAGGAACGGTTCTTGTCGAACGAGAATAACAACATGCAGTTCATAAGATTGCTGTCCACATTACTGAGACCTGGTAGACATACTGTTAACTGCAGTTCGGGCGATGCTGATATCCTGATTGTTGAAAATGCCATCAAACTTTCATCTCAAGGGAATTCAGTTGTCATTGCCGTAGATGATACTGATGTGTTAGTGCTATCCGTCCACCATAGGAATCCCACTTCTGCTGATGTTTATTTCCAATCAGAAGCACGGAAGTCACATAGGGGTGGGGAGGCATGGAAGATCGCAGATATAATAGCGATGATCGGAGAAACAACTAGGCGACACCTCTTGTGTATACATGCATGGAGTGGGTGTGATGTTACTTCGGCAACGTTTGGCCACAGGAAAACAGCTTCTCAATAGTTTAGAAAAGTCAAGGGAGATTCAGAAGATATCAGCAACAATGCACGACTGCGCCGTATCTCAAGCAGAAATTGGAAGAATCGGCGCTGAACTGTTTGTAATGCTGTACTCTGGCAAGAGATACTCAAAGTTAATGACAATGGTCACTTCCAGCAAGACAGGAATCGAACCTCAGAAACTACCTCCAACTGAACGTGTGGTATACTTTCACAGCCTGCGAGTCCACCTACAAACGGTGGAATGGAAGCAATTGGATATTGATATCCTAGATCCTCAGAAATGGGGCTGGGAAATTCTCGGAAATGAGTTGATACCCGTGATGACTGACCTGTCTGGATGCAGCGCCTGAAGCTCTCCTGAAATTTATACGTTACAAATACAAAATGACCTCCAAACACCCCTGCGGAACGAATACATGCTTTTGAAGAAAGAGCGCAATCAAATGTGTCTCGGCTTGTGGAGACTGTCGAGGGGAGAATTGCCTGAACTCCGAGCCGGTTGAGATTGGAGACGAAACTGGCGACAGCAGTGTGCCTTGGGGAACACCGGCATGCTTTTGGTCAGATCACATCTCGGGATTTAATCATTGCGAAGAAATTTGATCGATATCATTCTTCGCCATCTCGGGAGTTATGAAAAATAACTGCTGCTGAATTATAGCTCATTTTTTCTGTTCTATTCAGACTCAACTTCGTATGGGTGTGAAAATTGAAGAAAGTGGTATTTTGGGGTTATTTACCTAATAATTGTGAATTTTCTTATTCATTTTCCCGCTTTATAGGATCGGCATTCGTGCTTAAAGCACGAATGACGCACAAACCTTCTCCAGATCTCACACAAAATATCAAGACTATTGAGAAATTGATGCCACTAAAGATTTTTCCTTTCTATGGAACCCCTCCTTGCGGCCATCTTGCATGAAAAATTTTCCCCAAAGCGGATTTTTGCGGATTTTGGATATGTTATTCCCAAATAAATTCCGCGTCGAAAACTATTGAGAAATTGATGCCACTAAAGATTTTTCCTTTCTATGGAACCTCTCCTTGCGGCCATCTTCCATGAAAAATTTTCCCCAAAGCGGATTTTTGCGGATTTTGGATATGTTATTCCCAAATAAATTCCACGTCGAACGACATCAAAATCAGCTTGTCCCAAATTTTTTCCGGGTCAAACCATATTGTGCCTGGACTATCAACACTCGCTAGAATGATTATGAGAATTTAGTACAGTGGAACTAATTACTTCATAGGCTTCGCCAGGGGGAGGGGGTTCTGGGGGTATGAGCGAACCCCCTTTTACGTTTTTTTTAAGAGTGGCGGATGCAAATAACACCCTCCAAAAGGCCACGAGAGAGCCTCATTTGATATTAAATTTAGAAATTTACCGGGGGATACCCCCTCCCCGCCACTTGTATTCTCGTGCATACTAGGGCATCCGGGGGAATGCCCCTCCCTGGAGTACACCAAGGGTACACTTGCAGATGACGAAGGCATCTGCCATTACACCCCCGTTGTACGCTTTTCATCAAAAATCGACCCCCTTTTTAAAAATCCTGGCGACGCTCATGTACTTGAATAGCCATTTACCAGCGAAAGATAATCAAGGAAAAACAATGTTCAGTTCGCAGAAATTTTGCCATTTGCCACATCCCTGTATTTCAGCGATAAAGGGGCATTTACTATATATATTATGTAATATAATACCATCTCACTGGATTCATTTTGTTCCTAATCTGTTATAATTCTCTGTTTCATATTTTGCTTTATTATATATTTTATAAATAACTACTTTTCTATTGGCTGGATCTTATACATGTGATTGGTACTCAAAATTTCATGTACACCGGTTTTCCAGTGAATATCGACTTTTTAAATATAGTTTTTGGAAATCCCCTTCTCTAGTTCTATTTTAATCGACTTAGCCTTTATAACATTGTTTATGTTATTCTACAGAAGGTAACTATTTTATTGTTAAATAAAAGTATTTCTGGTTGATGTAATTGAACTTTTAATTGACAAATAGAAGATTGTCTTTTGAGGATGGTGTATATAATAAAACAATTATGGACTTTTGTGGTGGTGAATATGATGTGATATGAACCTAAAAAACTTATATTGACCGAGACATTAGCCTCGGTCAATATAAGTTTTTTAGGTTCATATGCATCATATTTACCACCACAAAAGTCAATAATTGTATAATAGTCCACAGTCAGGTGACAATTAGCCAAACGTTGTAAAATACGGGAGAACGTCAAAAGAAATCATCACAGCGAAACGTTCCGACACTAAGTGACCATGCTTGTTGAAAATCGTGTTAAACCTAAAAAAGTAACAATAAACTGCGGAACGTTTAAGTCTGTTTTTTGGTTTTTTTTTACAAAGGAGGCAGTGAAACCCTAAGAAAGTAGGGATATCGATCTTTTCGACAATTTAATCAACTAATTTATCTTTTAATAACAAATTTAACTATTTTGGAGAGAATAATTTTCCTGCAACAGAATAAACATTGCACCCGGTCTACCCCACCCTATATTTTTGGTATAATATAACAAAACATTGTACGAGGTTGCGAGACATATGGAAGTATACGAACAGGCCAGTCACTACTTAATAACATGATGACCTTTGCTGTGTCGCGGTTGACTGTTATCCTCGGGGAAGGGGGAGTTTGACGCCCGAGACGACGTTCGAGGGCGTTAAGTTTTCGCTCGGAGGGCGATTGTCTACCGAAGCATGTCGGACAGAGTTCAGTATGTCTTTTATCACATTGGAGGTCCTATCAGTGGAATGATTCGTGTATAAGTAATATTACAAACCTACAACAATCTTGAATCAAAGAACATTTGAAGTAACGACAATTTGAAAAAAACACAGCGCAAACTCCAAAGGTTGCCAAACGGGGGGAAACAATATCTGCCAATGCAGCAGGTGTTGCTTTTGCGCTTGCGTTTGACAATGCAATAATTTTATGCCCTTTGTGATACATTAACACACTCGTTGTCAAGGATGGGTGGGTGGAACCAAAGGGTTTAAACATGTGAATTTTTCAAATGCTATTTGACAAATCTGATAAATGGGAAAGGTCTAGGCCTCCAAGCGACGACGTGCGAGCTTCACCGCTGTATTGTACCACCTAAAGGAGTAATCTTATAAACTGCTCGGGAGACGATTTACATATAAGCTTAATAGCTTTCTGTCGAATCCCTCCTTTAAACAGTAACAAAACTTTAGTTGTTTCATTATAATACTGTATCTTTGTTATTCATATTTTTTTGTTACTTAACAATTGTTGTATGCATGTATCAATTATTGAATAAATATTATTTAAACTAAATCTGATACCTAGACTACTACATGAAGTATAATAATAGACTATTCCTATCTCAAAACAACCAAATCTCAAACTTGGATCATACACATCGTTTATTCTATTGTCAAATTTATGAACGTGCTTGGGTCGTAAGTTGTATAATTTCCTTTGTTCACTTGCACTTGCACTCGACTGATGTATACTGTCTGTAAGGCAGAGGCGTTCGCCAAAGTCATATTTCATTTGAGCGAAATTACACTGGATAACCATGTTAGTGCTTAGCGGTGTGTTAGAGCTTAGTGGCAAAGCGGCTGGACACCAAACAAAAGACGTTGATCATTCCAGTAATATATAAAGGTAAGGATTTCTTATTTACTCTAATAGTATGTGCTTTAGTTTAAACAATATTTATTGACAGAAACACTGCAATTGCATACAATATAGTTTACAACAATAACAGAAACAACAAAAACATACAGATACAATTTTAAGATAATGGATGCAGTATACAGTTATATGAATAAATTAAGCAAAATGGTGAAGGGATTCAACAGAAAGCTTAATGCTTATATTAGTAGTCTCCCGTGCTTTAGGTTCCCCTGGCTTTTCGAGCTGCAGTTCCCACTCAACATAGCCCGATTTCTGAGCATAACGACTATTATTCACGACACTGAAATGAATTATGCGACGAATTTCATCGCCAGAAATATATACTAAAGCGGAAAGGCAACTATTTCTTTAACCGGTAGAGTGCTAAGTTATTTTTGGTCATAAAAATTTGTTCCTGCATCTTTGCCTTGTTACAATTTATGGGAGAGTGCCAAGAGGCACTCTCCCATAAATTGTAACAAGGCAAACCCATATAGACTAAGTAATTTCGCTTCTAAGATAATGTGAAGCACATCCACAGAATATGACACCTTTAGGCTGGGGTACCTCTCTTCATATTAAAGCCCTGATAGTGGCTCCTAGCACTCTACAAGTTAATACGTTGGGCTCATTTCATGTACGATTTATTTGATATCGTATATGAATGTCTAATCTGCGACGTGCTATCAAGTACATGTGTGATTTTTGGGGTATTAGTAAGAGTAATTTGCGATCTCCACTGGGAACCCTTGGCATTTTTGGTTTGCCCTTAGCAAGAACCAAACTGGTATTGCTACTGCTTAGTGAAACCTAATCAGAATTTAAGATGACAGAACACACTTTTGTTTATGTTCAAATACTCCATCAACTTCAAATTTGTGAAACATAGATGGATTGTCGGGTCAGTTGGTGAACTTAATGCTGTGCTAAGAAATGTATTGCGACTGAAAGCTCTAAAATTTAGAGAGTTTGTAGATTTGACCAGGGTTGGGATATTCGTATTCGTATTCGGTATTCGAACAGTATTCAATACATTTTTGAAGTATTCGGCTGTATTCAGTATTCATGCAATTTAAAAGTATTCGTATTCGTATTCAAATACAGTCAAATATGAGTTGTACTTATGAATACTTTTTTGAATACTTTTGAATACTTTTCAGCTGTTTTTTTTTTAAATGACATAAATTTTCAAATTAAAAATCATAGATAAGCTGAGACTTACATCATGTCACATGTTTTATTCCTCCAAATAATAATTAATACCTCAGCTGAGCAGGAAAGTTCATTGTAAAGGTTGTTTGATGGAAACATGTTTGATTTTAACTTCAAAGATTTTTATCTCCAACAGATGGTCAGTTTACTCAAGGGTGATATAGATTCATAATGAAAAAATTGTTAAATACAAAAACAGACAGCCACGGCTTGATTGTCTCCAACTTCAAACCAAATGTGTTATTTGTTTAATTATACTATTTACCAAAACAATAGAGAATATATAAGTGTGCTCAAGCTCAAGTTTCAGTTTTCATATCGTCCCTGCGTGCCTTCGGCGCGCTAAAACCTTTCATTCATTCGTTTCAGTCATCATTATATTCTGGCTCGCCACCATGGTGGGACTCAAGCCTCTACCATCGCCAAGCTGGAACCGAATAGAGCCCACTCTCTAATAGTCTTAATGGCGTTGAGGGATTGATTGTTGACAATCTATCACTCCAACGTAAACTGCCGGGAATTCTAACCGCGTGCATATCCCCTCAGACCCCATTTGAGGCAATAGGAAAGCTAAGCCTGTGTGATCCAAGTGAAATTAAATACGGTTAGCCGGGTCGCAAGGGATTTGTAAATTCCACGTCGTCCCTGCGCGCTTTCGGCGCGCTAAAACCTTTCATTCATTCATTCGTTTCAATCACTTTTAATTTACTCATTACTTAGGGAAGTGAAAGATGACATCCAGATATAAATCTTCAGTTTTTATGCATTATAAAATTCCAGATAATCCTTCTGGTACAGTCAAAGTGAGTGGAGTGTAGGCACTGTCAAACCTGCATATCAGGTCCAGCTGATAGCACATCAAATTTTATTTTACATATGAAGGTAAGTTGAATATATTTCATTTTTTATTAATCCCTATTTAGTTATATCATAATTTATTGAAAAGTAGCATATTGATCAGAAAAGATTATTGGCAGAACAAAAGGTTCATCAAGTGTGAATTGCATCATTTGACCTAAAATTGTAATGTAAAAACACACATCAAGCTAATGAGAAGAAATTTACACCATTTTGGATCTCCGATTCTTATTACCATGCAGGGGCGGTCGAGTAGGGAAATATTTTTACTGGCAAGGATTACTGCCCCCTGTGCCTGCCTAATTGCGCATATTTTCTATATGAGATTTGGGAATTTTTTTAGAGGTACAGTGAGCTATTATCCAGTAACCATGTTTTGAGGAATCACGAGCGAAATATATTCATAATTATACGTCACGGAATTATTCGACTATGAATTATTTATTTCATTACCACTTTCTTTTCAGGCCTGAAAATAATCAATCTGACATTTGCAGAATGAGTTCCCCAGAGGGTGAATTTGCTGACGCTATCCCATACAGTGTGCCAATTGATCCTCTGGATACCGCTTTCTGTTTTGGTTTGAGACCCTAATTCAGCTTGAGGTTCTCAGAGAGTAAATTTGGTTGATGCTATCCTGCTGTGCATGGTAGTATCACCAAATTCACCCTCTGTGGACCTCATTTTGACAGTCTGCTTATTTTCTGGCTTGTTTCTTTTCTCTTGTTTTCTTGAAAAAAAATTCTTCTTTTACCATACGGAAAAGGGTTCCACGCCGACACAAAACAAAATGAACGTAAATGTTGTTTAAAAAATTGGGGTTGCAGCTATATAATTCACAACTATCAGTAGATAATGTCATTTTATCCCAGCAACTGATGTCAAATTTTCTTCTACCTGCTCATAAGGTAAAATATAGCCCTGAACGTGGTCCCCTGTATGCCCCTTTTCATCAAAAATATGACTTAATTCATACATTAATTGATGTAGACACAGAACAAACCTCTTGTGATATTGAATTCCCCATATGTGATAGGTTTTAAATCACCTTCTAGCTTCTGAAGACATTTCACATTGTGTTTGATGAATATTTGTTTTGCAAAAAAAACGTCTCAGTTTTCTAAGTTACGGCACGTAGAATCAAAACATAAAACACTGATTTTTCCCAACAGCATGACCAGTAGTGCTCCTGTGGTATCTCATTACACTGTTAAAATGCCCAAACCATAAAATATTGATTCTACTGTACTGTGCATGTGCATGTGCTGCAATTAGCCATACGTGCACTTTCACAACTTTGGTTTTAATCCTAAAACAACACACATTCTGACAAATAGAGTGAAATTGTAGAAAATTCTCATTAATGTCTAATATGTTTGTTTATGTGTTGAGGACGGGGGGAGGGGGTGGGGGTGAAAGGTATCAACTGACATTTATTGAAAATGCAGATGTAGGCAGACAGGCGGGAAGGTGGGCGGGCGGGATGGCTGACAGGCAGGCATGCATTTTGGAAATCTACCTAAGGGTACTGACTGACATACTATGAAAACTATAGCGAGAAGAGCCAGGGCAAGGTTGACAAACAGAACAAACTCAGTGGACCATGAGTGTTGCATTTCCCATGCAAACCACGAGAAACAGAGTGTGTGTTATTTACTTCTGTCCCTAAAACAATCTTTCCAAATGTTACTCATCAGCTGAGGGATTCAGTCTGGTTGGGATGGGGACTTGGTTCAAGGAGATAACAAATTTGTTACTGCAGTTTTGTGCTGTAAGTAGTATGTCTCGTATGTTTGGGGCATGGTTTGGGGGCCCCCGGTGGGGGACCTAGGAAGTGACGTCATGTCACGTGACCCAGTGGCGCCATGATGTGTTCTCATGGTAACCCGCGTGAGCGGCCATCTTGTGATGTCATCCCCATAGTGATACGTGGTGTTAGTGCGCATGCGCAGCGCGTGTTGTTAAGGTGATACGTGCTTCCGTGGTCCATTTTGTATACTGGAGGCCGCCATCTTGGTTTCTATGGTAGCACGTGGTTGCTATGTTACCCAATTTTCTGCAATAGGACGGGGTATGTTCGGAGGGTATGTTCGATTGAATCGGAGTAAATCTAATTACCAGAAACAACCCGACAAGTTGTATTATTTCGAATTCTTTCAGAATTCTCTGCTTCTATCTATATATGCAATAGTTTTCGTCTACTTGACCATGTTCCTTTGTTTTGGAGTATACTCCAGCAGCGTAGAAGAGCCTATTAGTTGGAACAGCTTTGCTTATTATTACTATATTTAGCTTTTCAGGTCTATTCTTGTTAGTTCTGGCCCTATTTCAAGTACTCTTGTAGTGCCCATTATCTAGATCCTTTATATAGATTATAACCAACCAATCAGATTGCTTGATTTCCCATAATCTGTATGCAGAGTTATCTCCCTTCTGTATAATAAAAGCCTATATCCAATGGCCATATTCCCAGGCACCCCAATTTCGGCACCCTTTTTTGTCGTATGAGGCCAAGATGGCTATGTAAAAGCCCTCAATGAGTCCTCATATATTATGCCTCATAGCCTCATTGAATTTTGAGGTTACGAGGACCATTAAAAATCCCTCAATGAGGTATAATTTACTACGACTCTTAGCCTCATTTCAGTATTTGAGGATACCCATGGCCTGGTATTGTAATATTCTAGGATACCTATCGAGGATACCTTTTGGAGAATCCCTTTTTTGTCGTATGAGGCCTTGAGGGATTGAAATTCCCCTCTGCCCCTAGTACTACGAGGGGGAATCGTGGTTTAAATAAATGTGTTAATAATTTGAAACTTGCTGGGGTTTTTTGGCATTTGCCAGAGGTTATAGTGTGCTCCTGGTCGCTACACTTGCTCAAGATGTGAAGTGAATTCGCTTGCATCAACAGCCTTATGTTTAGCAATATACAGTCTTTATTGCCGAGTGTGACAACAATATAACTTTTCAAAACAATAAAACAGTATTGTAAGGTGTGTGGTCCCCCAATGAACATTTAAATGTGAAATAATCTCCAAAAATAATAATTATTAAATCAGGTTTGGAAACCAAAAAATGTGTTTCCTGTAGGTATCACACAACGAATTTATATTTTTCCATAGTCGACCATTATAAAGTCCGGGGCGAATAAAATATGATTGCATCACTTTAACTTTGGCATTCAAATATCTTTGTCAAGTTTTGCCCTTCGTACAACTTTGTTTGACCCGAAAACAGGGGTTAGAGAGAAAAACTGACTGGAAGGGAAGTCCCGGTCACGTACACATATTTTTCAAAAAACACCAATAGTTAACTGTGTTTTATGAGAAGTACGCCTATCAATAATATCTTTCACAGTATCTTTAGTAAGTGTGGAGCGAGATTTAAATAGCAATCTCCCAATAATCGATGCACGCATGTTACCTTATCGAGAATTTTTGTACAATCTCCTCATTTACTCAAACTGTGTGACACAAACACAATTGGCAAGAATTACGACGTGGTGCTACAACACAGAAAACAATAACGCATCAACAAATATTGAATTGAATGAACATTCTGAATAAATGTATGGTAGTAAATGAGTTCAGTTGAAAAGACTGGTGGTGAAAATAAAAGATAGAATCCAAAAAACAATATTAAAAATATCTGCATTGGATTTACGGCCAATTAAGAAACTTAATGTCTAAACATCACAGGAAGAGGCATCTACCGAACCATACAAAGAAAATTGATTCTGAAGGGGAGGCGAATCCTTAACCAAATGAAACTTACAGGGAGAAACAGTTTCAATAAAGTTTTCGTGGGGAAAACTATTTGAGAAATGGTGGGTCTGCCAAGTATAACATGTGGTACGGAAGTGGTACCCCTAAACCAGACCGCTGTAAAGAGCTTGGAAACCCCGAGGATCGATGCAGGCCGATGGATAACGGGGTCGAGTAATGGGGCAGCGCGAGAAGCAATCAGGGGTGAGCTTGGGTGGATGAGGATCAAGGACGGCATAGACTTATTGAAACTCGGTTATCTTAATTATTTGGTAAATCTCCCCGACAGCCGATGGTGTAAAGTAATGTTCCAGAGAATTTTCAACTCAGATATCAAGACAGAGTGGATGGTCCAAGTGAGGGAGCTAGTAGAGAACTACTCATAGTAGATCGCGGACCTAGACGTTGGGGCATACCAGGGTAAAAGAATCGTCAGAGAAGGGTCATGGGGGTGGTAACCTTAATTGGCGAGAAGGGGTCTTTGGGTGGCCTGCGTGATAAAGAGAAACGGTTTTGAAGAGTACCTTGATGGCACCTTTGGGGGGGGGGGGTCACTGTTGCTCAAACTGAGGTCGCGTCCCTGGAGCTGAGGGGAAATTGGGAAAAACAGTGAAAAGGGGGGCCAGCTGTGTAATTTGGGCGTGGTGTAGATCCTGAAACACTATCTTCTAGAATGCCCAAAATACCAGTCTAAAAGAATAAGATTCACTGGGAGGATAATGGGGAAGTGGGATGGAAGAATTAAGGGCATGTGGTTAGTGGGAGACTCAACGGAGAGGGTTAATATGCTAATCGGAGAGATTGGGAAGAATTGGGCAAGTGATGTCATCAAGCACTTCGTCTCTGAGTGTTGGGAGGAGGGAAGAAGCGTGGGAATAGGAAGGCAATTGGGAGTACAGGGGTAACCAAAGCCTTCTCACCTGAGAACCGCAACAAATCAGCAGCCGGCCCAAGTGTTATTATTATTAAATTATAGATCATTTAAGTCACAAAATGCCTATAAGACGAGCAGAAATCTAAGCATTTGCAATTGGAAGCAGTCTGTAGAAGACCATCTGTTTCCTAAACAGACACCATAAAGGATTACGTCATTCGACTAAACAGAAATAACTTATAGCGACCGTCAGACATTTTGTCTGCATTTTCCTCTTTTCTCTTCCCGAATCATGACCACAGTTTAGACCCATATTCACGAAATTTGGCATAAATGCTTCCATTATCAGTGCTTGAACTTAATGAAGGCGATTTTTTTTATACTCGACCTTAATCCGAACAAACACCCAATTTGCGCGTTTTATTTCATCTTATATCAGCACCTGTATTTAGCATCCCTCTTTCAAATTTTGTTAACCCTTTACCTAACGTAACGGCAAAAACCGGCCAGCGCTATTCTCAAAAATCGCCAATTAATTTTCATTATTTTTTTCATTTATTGTCTCAAAAACATAGGTTATGACCCCTCGTTGGAACGAGCTCGTCGAGCTCGTTCCAACGAGGGGACATAACCTATGTTTTTGAGACAAAAAATGAAAAAAAATAGTTATTCAAGAATTATTTTTGCAAGTGTCGTCTGCTTTTCAGGTTAGGTAAAGGGTTAATCTCATTTCCATAAAAAACCATACGGTTGGAAAATTGTTAACGCTGTGATGTTATTGGAGACTGCAGTCGGATGTTACGTCAAAGGCGATCCAATGGTACACAAGTCAAATGCGTCGGGATTCTTTCATACGTTTGAATGTTGTACAGCTTCAAAAAATAAGATATAACTTTGTTTTCGATGTATCGCAATTGTTCAACATTTCAAAAATGTTAACAAGGCTTCTGTTACCTTAACCCAACATTTCCTTTTAGTAGGGACTACTCGGTGATGGACGCGTTTCATTGGATGACTTCCGGAACTTACCTGGCAATTTCAAAACAATCTAGTTATTCTTGGCATATGTAGATATGAGCACCACTCCATTTAATTTTCGTTTAAAGGTGAACATGCAGCAAACCACAGTTGATGGTCATTCCATTAAATCCTCATCTGTTATAGCAAATGTCAAAGGTGGTCTTTATCTAAAGTCACATGTATCACGCTTTGAATCCATGGGCTAGTATGGATGAAGATTTTATTTATCTTTGCGGTATAATGACAAAGTGTATGCACGCCGAGGAATAAAATACAGCGAATGTTGAGGACGGGAGACTGGAATCAGCGCTGCCCGATTTGGAGTTTTCCTGTATTTCACCGGCGTCTTTATCCTTGATTCCTACTCCCGTACTAGACCCGAATTGCACTCTATATTTATACCACGATTAAACTAGAATTTATTAAATAAAGTTTAACGACCAATCAGATGCGATCTTTCATGAGGCTTGAAAACGTAGACCAGATAACATGCTTTATGTACTAGCACATTCATTTTTCAATGTCTAAATGTAACAGCTAACGTTGAATACACAGCAATAGTGTTACAATAATCAGAATATAACAGTTGAATGATACTCATACATTCTAAAGCAAGTTGGGTTAAAAATCAACCCACGTGGGTTCACATTCACTCGACCCAGTTGATTTTTGTTGATTTTTAACCCATCTGATTTTAGTGTGTACAGAAATGCTTTTAAACAAACTCAACTGCACACAAATAGTTCAACCACTTCGCGAACCAATAGGCAATTAACAAAGATTTTTGTTTCTTTTTATTTTCCTTCTAATACTAAGTAAGTTAGAAAAAATAGCATTTTTCATTTTTAATCTTCATTTCAACGTAGAAGTGAAGTAACAAGTGTAATTGCTGGAAAAAGAAATTTTTATTGTCGTCCCTGACGTACATCATGTCTATAGATTTTTTATTTTCTGTTCGACAATTTATTTCACAGAAACAGAAATTTTAAATTAAGATAACAGTGGAATGCACGTGGCGCGTCATTGATTTTTTGGGGTACTTGAGCGCCTTTTGCGTTATTCACACTATAATTTTCCTAAATGTTAATTACTCAGGGGAACTTGAATCATCTTTTAGATGGACCGGTACCAGCCTAGGCATAAGAGAAGTATCACATGACAAACAAGCCACAGTGACTATGCAAATCAAGGAAATCTATATACGTGCAATGTTGTTTTTCTAACACGCGCTTCAATGCTATACTCTGGAAATATGGACGGAAGTAATACGGAAGAAAAGGTAAGGATTGTGCATGTGCCATTTGCCCTGAAGCTAAACTAATCGAAATAACCAAACGGGGGATTAAAGGACAAGGAGAAAAAGGGAGTGGAAGGTAAGAGTGTTCGACCAAAATTGTGTCATATTCTGGCATCAGTAACCACAGTTATCTACCTTTATGTGGGACTGTGGGAGTCTACCAGTAGATAGATTTATTTATTTATAATTGTATTTATTTATTTGGTGTTTAAGGTCACATACTTATGCACAATGGCTAATCGTGACCGTGACAGTTTTACGGGTGGAGAAAGCCGGAGTACCCGGAGAGACCCAACGAGCATCAACGAGCAACTGTCAGCTCCTCAACATTCTCTGTTCAAGCTCTGCTCAGTCATGGTTACAGCGGTTGAAGACATGTGCACTATCGACGTGCAGTACAGCTTAGTACACGGCGTCATCGTGCCCCCATGTAGGCAATCGGGATAAAGTGCCTTGCCCTAGGACACAACGCGGGTCGTCCCGGACGGGGATCGAACTCCGGACCAGCAGATAGATGCAAATGCATTTAACGGAAACTGAACTGTCTGGGAGTCACATGTACATATGTACTGTCAGAATATACATCTGCTTTGCAGCTCCATCACTTACACATGAAATAATGTTCCTCTAAATGCTAGAAGTTGAAAATAACCAAATGGATTGGCTACAACGGCTTTAAAACAGTAACTTATATAACAAGTATATAATGTTAAGAAAATAGGCGCATGTTTAATATCGTTACTTGTTTCTGAGGATGTACAAACACTCAACATTGCAATTCCCATTTGCCAACATTAGGGGTCGGGCAGAGTCACCAACGAGCAGGTAATAACTAACACGATAACTAATTACGACTTTCTGCATCACTTATATCAGTATACCCAACATTGAAATAATATTCTTTCTCCGGAACAAAATTTGTTTTAAAATCACTTCGATAAAACAATCTTCGAGCGAAGAAACTGATATTCTTGTGCTTCAGCAGTCAATTATCTCATAGTTTTCAAAATGTCATTCGAAGTCCAGCAGCCCATCATCTCAGAGTTAAGAATATGCCCCTTTTCGGGATACAATATGTCATTTTGGGACACAAACAGACGTGTGTGCTTTCTTCAAGCTTTATGAAGCTGCAGTTAATATTCACAGTACCTCTCAGATAATGGACTGACTAACCTTGTCAATATTCAGCGATTTCGTTTGGAAATTCGCATATGTATATATTATATAAATTGTTTCCCCTTGCTTTTGATAGCATTCCTTCCGATGGGTCAAGCCCGTCAATATCCACAAATCCATGCATACGCAGCTGAAAGTAATAATAATATTTATGAACATGGTATTTAATACGATGCAGAGTTGAGTTTCTGTTTAAACGGTTTGTGAAGATCGATTTTGCCTGGTAGTAGAGAGCTAATTGTAGGCCCTGCCCTCCCGTCGAAAGATAATGGCATCGATTTTATGTTAGTTATGAAACTTGGGCGTCTGCGGAAATTTATCTGGGGAGGGGGGACTACTTAGTGCCATAATTTGAACTATACAGGTATACTATATAACTATAAGTATATAACGAATCCGAAATTATCCGAATACAGTGTGTATCGGTGGCGTCTGATAGAAAATCTATATCTTGCAACTGCTTGATACAACCCCCTTTTGAAAGCTTGTTTTGTTCACGTTACCATTTATTGACATGACAGGCTTTCAAAAGGCGTTTGCGAGGGACCTTGTACGTTTGAAAATACGAAGACAGAGAAAAAAACACTTCTCAGAGGTAGAATTATTAAATAATGGAACAACATTGCTTTTATGCCTTTTTGTCTGAATGACCGGAAGCATCAAAGCCCACAGTTTTTGTGGAATGTTGATCATGTACGCGCTCATTAAGTTTATCCTAGGATACTGAAAGTTCAAAGCAGGCGAGTAGTTTCAACAAAAAACGACTAGCATTTTTATGAGTTTGAAAATGGAACCTGATATTAAAATGCTACTTAACCCTTTACTCAACACACACGATATCACAATTTAGTATTTTTAATTATTTTTTGTTAAAATATTTTCCCAAAATTTCATTGAAACCATATCACGTGGCCCCCTCATTGGAACGAGCCCATCGAGCTCGTTCCAGTGGGGAGTCACATGATATCGTTTTGTTGGAATTTTTTTTCCACAGCTCATTTTATAAATTACGTGGTCGGATGCTCCCGATTCTTTAGGTAAAGTGTTAATCAAGTTACTACATATGAGACTTGTAAGACAAATCTGACATCACCATTCTGTTTGTGTGTACAAAAAGTTGTTCCACAGTCTTAGTCTTGTTTCTGAGGCTATATCGCGAGACATAGCCTTAGAAACAGGAGTTCGTAGCATAGATTTATCCACCCGCGCAGTATTCGTAATCTGGACAAAATAATGCTGAAGACACCAGCAGACGTTCAGATCATGGACCACGGGTACACCTTTTCAGACTTTTATACAAACAAATGTTCTCTGAACAATTCTTACCACACTATATTAGTAGGAATGCCCTTAACTGTGCACTGTATCCCTCCGTTTTACAAGAGTATGACATAACATTGATAATAAGCTCGTTTAAATAAGAAGAGATCAACAAACCAACAGTTACCTTCCATTCAAATTATTTGGACAAAGTTAAGGAGATATTGAAATGGCAAGAAAACATTTCTCTGTGAGAGATGGGTGTAATTTGATAACTTGGGGTTAACTTCATTGACTGGTTATGTCACGTCACGTGTTTATAAAATCTAGCAAATTATAAACAACAAACAAATTGGTTACAGAAATCATGTGTCATACATTGACACACAACATTTAAGATGTGAGAAACGAGAAATTTCTTACCAATCCATAATTAGTTTCTGTGCCCTTTATGAAAGGTTAAACGCGCTCATGAAGACTTTTTCCACATCAATTTGAATCATTTGTTTGTTTTTCTATTTTATTTTAAATGATGTCAATCTTTTTTTGACCCGGATGTACGAAATCCGTTTACTGTGGTGCTACTTTTTGTAACACACAGGTGGACATTGTTCTGTTTCTAATTCCAGAGAGAAATTTTAATAAATTTCCATCCATACCTCAACAGGCCAGGGAATAAGGAGCTTACTACATCGTAACCTGTTAGCATGTTACGCTATATAACATCGTGGTAATCTATAGAAAAAATATGTTGTAATGCTTTTCCGAGTTCTTTGTTTTTACTACGCAAGTCATGTTGTTAACGTACTGACAGCATTTTCGCCAAAATATCTTGCAACTACTAACACGCAATCTCGCTTTGGCGAGATCATCCGTTAGTTGTTTCTTTTTATTTTGACGTAAAGATGTACACGGCATGTCTCTCAGGTCATTTGTGGATGCAATGCGGAACCTTTGAGTGGACTTTGTTTTGTATGATTGTCATATCTGACTGGCAAACAATGCGGGATAGAAAGTTAATTTGTGCTGTTTTGTTTTGTCCTTACTTGTATTCGGTTCGCGTATTTTACAATTGACATGACCCTTTCGTTACCTAAATGATCGTTCCCGGGTTATTTCCAGACCTGCCTATAGGGTTTTGGCAAAGTATTTCAGAGCTCTCAGACCTCAAGTCAAATTCTGTTCGGAATTCGACGCTTTTATCTCTTAACCCGCTGAGTATTTTATAGATATTTTTCATCAAATCTAGTCATGGCTGCTTTAAAGCAGCCATGGCTAGATTTGATGAAAAATAAATCTCAATGTAACACAAGAAATCATGGGTGAAAAAATCCATTCCATTTACAGGGAGACAATATGATTAAATATGCACAAATTATACTAATTTCAGAGACAAGAGAAACTCTGTGCTGGGCAGGAATATCCGCCAGCTGCATCCAAAGTGTTATGGGCCGTTTACCCATGTTTTAGTCTATACAATATTTTATTTCAGTTTGAAATGCATACATTAGATAACAGAAACAATGCATTTATCGCACAATGCAAAATACGAAATTGGATTTAGCAGATTTTTATGGGGTTTGCGCGCAGACGACCGCTGATACAATGTGATGTCTCTTTACTTACAAAGCTGTTGATACATATTCTTTCGTACTCCAGCTATAAGTAATCCGAGCAGTAAATATTTATGTCGCCTTAAAAATACAAGATATAACACAATCAGTGACAGTAAAGGGCGTGATTATAAACCGCAGTTGTGGTGAGTTTTCTTTCTTAATAGTACATGCCGTCAAAGATTTGATAAAATCAAGTCTCATATGAAAGATATTTCTTGTGTGGGTTCAAATAAAATGAGTGTTTATTGTGGCTTTTTTATTTAATGAGATAGCATATTTCAGTTGGTCAGAAAAGCGAGCCGATTGAAACTAAAGAGAGTCGATGGACTACTTCAGGGCTAGTGTAACAGTCTCAGTATGGACACAAGCTCTTTAACGAGATTATGTATGTATAACATATGTGTTAGTAACCATTTTGAATTGCCTCTTCAGTTTCGTTTTGCCACTTAGTTTATTGTGTTCAAATAGTCGTGTGCCAGTTTCCTTGACTTATGGTCAGTAAACAGTCCATGGCCAGATCCCATGGGAATGTAGAAAGCTTCGCAGTAAAGGGTCAAAGTTACAGACTGAAGTAATATGAAACGCATATGTGTCAAAAGCTTTTCTGATGGTTCAGTCTGTGATTTTGGTAAAGATTTATATCTCACGGCAGTGTTGAAGAAAGTAGTAAACAGAAAACACAGGAAATGTGCTACACTACCTGGTGTTTGTATTTAGAAACTGTAGAAAGTCAGTTGCGTAGAAACCCAGAATAGCAAGTTAAATATTTCGTTTTAAAACAAAGACACAGCAGATTTAATAATAATAATAATAATAATAATAACACTTCGGCCTGTTACTCCCAACTTCCTCCCTATTCCCACGCTTCTCTCCTCCCAACACTCGGAGGCGAACTGCTTGATGACATCCCTTGCCCCATTCTTCCCAATCTCTCCGATTAGCATATTAACCCTCTCCTTTGACTTTCTCACTAACCACATGTCCTTCATTATCCCATCCCACTTCCCCATTATACTCCCAGTGAATCTTATTCTTTTAGACTGGTATTTTGGGCATTCTATAAGAAAGTGTTCCAAGGTCTCCACCACGCCCAAATTATACATCCGTCACTCCTTTTCACTGTTTTTCCAAATTTGACCCCTCAGCTCCAAGGACCGCGACCTCAGCTTGAACAACAGTGATCCCCTACCCCACCCAACCCCAAAGGTGCCATCAAGGTACTCTTTAAAACCAGGCTTCCCTTTATCACGCAGGCCACCAAAAGATCTCTTTGATTTGACCCTCTGTCGCCAATTAAGGTTACCATCCTCCATGACCCTTTCTCTGACGATTTTGTTACCCTGATTTGCCCCTACGTCTAGGTCCGAGATCTCCATTGAGTAGTTCTCTATTAGCTCCCTCATTTGGACCATCCACTCTGTCTTGATATTTGAGTCGAAAATTCTCTGGAACATACTTTACACCATCGACTGTCGGGGAGATTTACCAAATAATTAAGATAACCGAGTTTCAATAAGTCTATCCTGTCCTTGATCCTCATCCACTCAGGCTCAACCCTGATTGCTTCTAGTGCTCGGCACTACTCGACCTCATTATTCATCGGCCTGCGCCGTTCTGCAGGGTTTCCATACTCTTTACAGCCGTCTGGTTTAGGGGTACCACTTCCGTACCATATTTTATATTTGGCAGACCCACCATTTCCCAAATGGTTTTCCCCACGAAAACCTTATTGAAACTGTTTCTCCCTTCTCCCTATATGTTTCATTTGGTTAAGGATTCGCCTCCCCTTCAGAATCAATTTATTTGTGTGGTTGCGGTAGATGCCTCTTCCTGTGATGTTTATATTTAAACCCCCCCCCCCCCCCCCCAGATACCCGTAGTCACCTGTCTCTCCTACACTAAGAAGTTTGCTGCTACCTTCCGGAATACAGAACTCCCCCCCCCCCCCCCCCCCACTCTCCACCTTCGAGTGGGGGCCACTTTGCGGCCCACAGGTGTAACTGTGCTCTTGCTCTCATTTAGTTCGAGTCTCCATTTGCATCCATATTTCCCAACAATTCCCAGCATTTTCGCTATCCCCTCTTCGCTTTCTGACACTAGCACCATATCGTCTGCAAAAAATCCCCCTGGGATCTTCTAGTCCTCAACTGCTACCCCCTCGTTGCTACGCAGGAGTCCATCTCCTAAACCTTTGATGTACAATGCAAAAAGAAGTGACGAAAGGATACACCCCTGTTTTAGGCCTATCTCCATAGACACACGTTTTGTTGTTATGTTACCCAGGCTAAGTTCACTCTGTACATCTTTGTATAATGCTTTCAGAATTCCAACAAACTCTCCTCCCAAGCCCAGAGCCTCAAAATTTCGCCACATAGCCTACCCCCCCCCCCCCCCCCCCCATACTCTATCGTATGCCTTTCTAACATCCAAACTGGCCATAAACATCTTTTTCCTTTTTGCTTACGCGGATTCTATCATTTGGGATAGCGTGAAAAGATGGTCTGTGACTCTCCATCCCTTTCTGAAGCCATTCTGAATCTCTCCCAAAACACCCTTCTCCTCAATCACCTTCTCTAATCGCCTATACATGACTTTACAGAAAACTTTTCCAATGTTGCTATTGACAGCGATCCCTCGATAATTATCCAAAACGTCCTTTTTCCCCTTTTTGTGAATAAATGTCACTTTGCTTTAGTTTTTCTATGGCTAAACTGAAGAGGGCAGTTAAGCTTTCACAGAGTTCCTCTTCCCCTTTTTGATAAACTCGTTAGGAATTTCGTCCACCCATCCGCTTTTCCATTCCTTAGTTTTGAGATCACCTTTCGCACCTCCTCGGTTTCAATTTCGCTGCACACGAAGTTCGATACATTTTCCTCGCCCTGGTTCGGACACTCCGGTTGTTTCCCATGCCCCATCGCTTATCGTTTACCTTTTCCCAGTGCTTGACTAGTTCTGATGCGATTTGATCTTGGTAGTCTGTATCTCTGCCATCTACGTTAATACTCGGTGGATTACTTCCTTTGTTACGCTTATTCACCCATTTCCAAAATACGTTCGAACTCGACCCCCCTGTCATTCTTATCGTCCTAATAAGACTGCTATTTCGCACTCTCCGAGTATCGTCATTAATCTTGTTTACTTTGTTTCGTGCTTATTGGTATTCTTCCTTTGCTACCATGCCCTCGTTTCTTTCCGCCCCCTTGCGTTTTCTACTTCTCCTGTATGAAGCATATTTAGCTTTTCTACCCTCATTTAATCACCTTAGAGAGAATGCAAACAGGATGCAGGTCGGAGAGGTAGATTGTCATCCGCGTTATTCTTTTATAACAAAGTTAGAATTTCTCATCATCAAAGCCGCCTGGGTTAGAGTACAGTAAGAAGGTCGAAGGTACAGTACACTAATCTTAAGTAACCTTAGCCTTTTGAACACGAGAGGTCCATATTCCTGAATAGGAAAATGATATTTCACAATTTCATGAAATAGGATGGCTGCTAAGTGCATGTATTGGATTGACCAATCAATACTTTCAACGTGCAGCCCAAAGGCTGCACGTTGAAAGTACTCATTGGTCTACCCCAAAAAATGAATATGAACTATTCCAATTGCTGCCATTAAAAAGTGACACGGAAGACACCACTAGCGTTCAAAGGGTTAAGTTACTGTGGTTTGGGGAATATTAGTACTGTGGTGGTGAATTGCTCCTATCCAACGTTCGACAAATTTCATAGTAAACAGTATTTACGTCATCGTTTGTTGTCCGTATTCTGTGTGGGAAATTTGTTGGGATTTAAGTCTGTGTTCGTTAGAACCTCACCAGCACGTTTTTCAACAGATACCATGCGCAAATTACACCTAGAACACGTGCACTTCGATCTTGATCCGTTGGTAGTTTCTACCACCTCACTGACCGCAACAGGACACAGTTTGCAGACTGGATGAGAGACAGAGATAGACAGATGGAGAGAGAGACAGATAGAGAGACAGACAGACAGACAGAGAGCTGAGGCCAGTTTGATGTTCTGCTAAATAAAGCTATTTAAACGACTTTTGATTTCATCTTTTAAACTAGTAAAGAGTCTTGTGCTAAAAACAAAAGACATGCTGGACAAGACCAAGCTGAATGAAAATCTTCCACCAGTCTAGCTGATCTCCAGGAGAAACTTCCTTTTTGTAGGAAGTCACGGTCCTATCATTGGAGGTTTTCAGATAACCCATTCAGAACAAGTTGCCTGTATATCACAAAGGTACGGCTGTACTACACGTTCTATAACGAAGATGTCCAGGACCCCATTGCGTCACATGCAACTGGTTTCAGGCCATAGCAAGGCGCATTTCTCAATGAATTGGAGAGAGATTCTCTTTTCATAGGAAAGAGTTCTTCTCAATCCAGCCAAGCCTGAAAATAAGCAGACTGTCATCCGCAAAATGGGGTGCCCAGAGGGTGAATGTGGTGAGGCTACCCAGCACAGCAGGGTAGCTTCACTAAATTTACGCTCTATGAACCTCAATCTGAATCAAGGTCTCAAGCTTAAACAAAACAATGTATCTAGAGGATAAATTGGCCTACTGTATAGGATAACATCAGTAAATTCACCCTCTGGGGACCTCATTCTGCAAATGAGAGATTGCTTATTTTCAGGCTTGAATCCAGCTCAGTCAGAGAGTTGTCATCAGTGTAAAGATGTGAATGATTCCTGCAAAGCAAGGCAATAATTTTGCAATCCACCGAGTTAAAAAATAGAGACAAAATCAGACATATTTAACGACGCCGTGTCAAATTGTATTCTAATAACCCTTTGCCCTTGGGCTCTATCCTTGTCTGGAAAACCTTTAGATGTGACGGAACACTATCTGTCAATATCAGAGGTGAAGATAATACTATCGCAGTGTATTGTCCCACGAGATGGGAGCATAAAACGTTGCCCTTGTGCTAAGGGAGCAAGGCCTGTAGGAAGAAAGCGTGGTTAGAACAGGTTTTGCCTTTTCACAACCGGTAGAGTACTGACAGTTCTGAGCCCCCGAAGTATTTGTTGGGTTGATTTAGAGACAAAATAGGCTGCTTTCATAAATGTGGAAAAATTCCCTGCATCTGTTGGAGGTTTTGATGGCGAAATCAGCACTTTATGTTGAATTATTCAAATGAGTCAGCTATTATGACAGTTTTCCATTTAAGCACGGAACAGCAATTAGGTCTTGATGTCCTGCTTGACACGTGGGGTTGTCGTGAGTTCGATGCCCCACGGGAGACCAGAAACCAACATTCTGAATTCATCCAAAGCATAATTATGTCCTTCTAATACACGCTGGCGGTCCGTCTGAGGACTCACACGGAACTTTCGTCGTACTGTGTCCAGCGTGTGTCAGAAGCCATCTTATGAAGTCATTGAAAGGACCGTGAACCGAGTAATTAGAAGTTCACCTAAATACTGGACTCCAGGTAATTGTTTAATGACAATATGCAGTGGTCTAGTGGTCCAACTATCCTAAGCCGAGTTTAATATTGGTCATGCTGGTGTGTAAAGACGTTGTAAGGGATGAAAAATTTCCCGAGGCATTAAAATGTTCAGACCCTTTGGCCACGATTTGGTAAATGAGTAATGGGTCTGCTCATTAATCTTGTACTTAACGAATCCACGGTTTCCGCTCGCGAAAATTACAAACTGAACAGTTAAAAAACCGTATTTTAACCCTTTACCTAACATGAAAAGCAGTCGACACTTGCAAACAAAATTCTTGAATAACTATTTTTTGTCTCAAAAACATAGGTCATGACCCCTCATTGGAACGACCTCGACCAGCTCGTTCCAAAGAGGGGTCATAACCTATGTTTTTGAGACAAAAAATGAAAAAGATAATGAAAATTAATATTGTGAATAGCGCCGGCCGGTTTTGGCCGTTACGTTGGGTAAAGGTTAACAAAAATCCGATAAAAGCATATCGGACGAACACCACTTCAAAATCCCTCGCCCGACTTGGTCGGTGGAGAAAAATAAAAATCCTATGACAAATACACGAGGATCCGGATAAACGTTTGTACAGGAAAGTTGTCTATTACGAAAGGGCCGTTACTGTGCAAAAATTCGTCGCTTGAGTATTGAAATGTGCTGTGTCCATTTTGGCGTGAAAATGAGAAATCGGTATCGTTGGATTCGTCCCCACGAGACGAACAAAATAGTATCATCGTATTGTGTGCATCACATGACATTTCCACACAAAACCTGGTGAAAAAATCACCCATACTTTAATGTTAAAGTGTGCTATCTCAATTTTCAATCCAATCGAATTGGCTGCGTGGTGCATGTGACCAGCTCAGTCTGTGTGCTCAATCGTTGTATCTAAATGTCTCCCATTATGAGCAATGGTGGATGGAGTTTGGTGGGAGAAAATGCAATGCTTATAGGCCTGATAAACATCCTATGAAAGCTACGTCGATTCTGTTCGAATGTTTATTCAGATATGATGGCGAAATCAGCACTTTATGTTGAATTATTCAGATGAGTCAGCTATTATGACAGTTTTCCATTTAAGCACGGAACAGCAATGGGTGATTTTGCATAGAAATTATATATCTCCATACAAACATTCACAGTTTGCCTTGCCATTTATGGATGAAAAGATAAGAAACTGTGTGATTTATAAGAGTTTCTCTCTGCCATCACAATATTCACCGAAACATACCTATAGTATACGGACAAATGTATATAAATCCTATAAGTTCAGAGTCTGTTTTCTCCGGAAAACAAAAAATGGGAGTTAGAACATTTAAGCACTCTGGAGACAAATAATCGATCAAAAAAATTCCTGCCCAGATGAATATCTACACCTCATACTGATATTTCCGACCATGTTTCGAAAAATCCTAAGAAAAAATGTTGCAGAAATTACATGGGCAAGCATTTTTGCTGGACTTTTTCCTATTTCTAAGGGCCATAACTGCGCAAAATTTATTACACGTTTGTTCTTTGCAATCCCCCATTTACAACAACCCTAAACCATGCGGAAAATGAAAGTCTGTTCCGCACCAATATGCGGAACAGAAATCGTTGACGGACTATTTTTAAATAGAAGCAAAATTTCACTGGAATTTTCTACAAATCGTGCAGCGTAATTACAATTTGAATCGCTAGCCATAGCTGAAAGTCGTCCCCTGAGTTCCAATGTATTCTATGTGCCAGTGGGCACATAGAACACATTGGAACTCAGAGGACGAAATAGTTACATAGGTTCCCTTGCAAATTTGGTTGGCGATAAAATGTGTTCTTTTTGTTGGTAGTTGTCAAATGAATTGCTGAGTGTCCTTCTAATATTTGTTTTTATAGACGTGAAGGTGTAAACACAGAATGACACACGTGTATGAATGGGTTCATCGATTTGGCACCTGTGCCATCGCGGAAGGAGAAAACTGCACCTCTCATTTTATCCTTTCCCTTGCACTTGTGCCATATCGATTAAGCCATTCACATGCGTGTACCATTCTGCGTATTTGTGGAATGACAAATTCCTATCCTCATGCACGTCTGCGCTTCAAACTGATAATTCACAACAACTTTCGTACAAATCCTGTAAAAATGTAGAGAGTGTTGATGTTCTGCTTAACTGTTTCGCAATATTGCACAGGGGTGAAATTCTAAACATAGGGCATAGTATACAATTTTGCTACGGATTTCAAACTAGCACGTGCTACCCGAGAATGTCAAATTGAATGGGTGATTGACGATTTTCTTTGTGTTATGTTGTGCTAGAGAGGCTGCGTTATTGAGAAAACACGATAGTTTTTGTCTTACGACATTTTAAAAAATGCTAAGGTTAACCGAAAATCTGAGGTTGGGTGCCATTGGTATGCATGAGGCTGGGATACCTCCAGATGAACTCGCTGCTGAGTTCGAAGTCACTGTGGCCACTATTTACCATCTCATTGGAAGGTATAGAACCACTGGATCTACTGCCGACCGACCGCGTTCAGGTCGACCAAGAGTTACGACCCCTGCACAAGACCGACACATCAGGGCGTCTCACTTGCGGGATCGCTTCCTTCCGGCGACGAGGACATCAGCAATTACTCCTGGTAGAACTAACAATAGAATCAGTGCACAAACTGTCCGCAACAGACTCGCTGAACACGGCATCCGAAGTAAGCGTCCATACCACGGACCAATCCTCCTTACCCAACGTCATCGTACCGTCAGAATGGAATGGATACGTCAGCGTGTTCACTGGAATCAGCAGCGTTGGAGCACAGTTCTTTTTAGTGATGAATATACCGATTTTGTCTACGGCGCGCTGATGGTAGGGCAAGAGTGTATCGCCGACGAGGAGAGCGGTTTTCTGGTACTTGCGCGCGGGAATGCGACCGTTTCGGCGGGGGTAGTGTAATGGTTTGGGCAGGAATTTCCTTGCACCATCGAACGCAGTTGATATTCAACGATGGTAATCTGAATGGACAGCGATATGGGGACGAAATTCTTAACGCTGTTGTTGTCCCGTTGTTCAACGCGAACGTCGGATTGCAGTTATTCCAGCAAGTCAATGCCCGATGTCACGTGACGCGTATCTGTCGTGACTTTCTTGAGGAACAGAGCATCGAACTTCATGTCTGACCCCACTTTCGCCAGATTTGTCGCCAATCGAGTATCTTTTGGATTAACTGGACCGTCGGGTACGACTTCATGATCTTCGAACGTTAGGCGATTGACGTAATGTTCTAAGGCAGGAGTGGAACCCAGTACCACAGGGTGGCATCCAGAGACTTATCAGGTCCATGCGCCGTCGATGTCTCGCAATCCAAGAGGCAAACGGTGGACATACACGCTATTGACTGCATGTGTGAACTTTTCATTACTGCCATGTCTGAATTGCGACGTCCTGACGTGACGCTGACAACAATAAGAACATGAAAATATGCAAATTCATACCGCTAGACTCGAAATATGAATTTACAATAATTTGTTTTGGATTAAAGTCGATAATACTAAACAAATTTCTTCTCAAAGTTTATTATACTTTCTGTATATCCACTCTATTTCGTATTTCGTCTATGTTTCGTTGAGGCGCCATTATCGGGATTCGATTGGAGAATTTATATAATTCTAAAAGAAAAATCGTTTAAAGAGCGGCTTTCGTCATTGAAGTGTATTGAAACGGGCAATATTTTATATACCAAAATGCTTGGAATGAAACAGAACATGTGGAAACTGAAATATGCCATGGAACAGCTACCATGTGGCAGAGAGTACCGCCTGATAGTCTGCTATGGCATAAGTAAGAGAACAAAATTTTGACAATAAAATGCCTTAAAATAAAATAGCAGCTCTATTCTAGAAACATTCAAGAAATCTTTTCCTAATTCTTGAAAGTAATAACGAGTGAGGCCAAATGTTATGAGTAGAGTGCTCACTGATTGAGGCCAGACATTTTCTTCTGTTTATGTTTTGCTTTGGGAAAGTTCAACAATGGTCAAGTTGAAGGAGTCCACTAAAAGAAGTATGGGAGGACAAAAGAGTGTCTCACTATATTAAGGTGTATGTGTCACTGTGGTGGCTTGGAAAGAAACCATGATGTTCTCTTATATACAATGCACTTCAAGGTTATACAATGTAGTTGAACAAATATTTTTAAAGACCCCTTAAAATAAAATAGCAACTCTATTCTAGAAACATTCAAGTACATACTCGAAGAAATCTTTTCCTAATTCTTGAAAGTAATAACGAGTGAGATCAAATGTTATGAGTAGAGTGCTCACTGATTGACGGCAGACATTTTCTTCTGTTTATGTTTTGCTTTGGGAAAGTTCAACAATGGTCAAGTTGAAGGAGTCCACTAGTAGAAGTATGGGAGGACAAAAGAGTGTCTCACTATATTAAGCTGTATGTGTCACTGTGGTGGCTTGGAAAGAAACCATGACCTTCTCTTATATACAATGCACTTCAAGGTCATACAATGTAGTTGAACAAATATTTTTAAAGACCCCTTGCACTGTAACCCCTTTCATACCATGCATCAATTTGATAGTGATTAAACTGTTAAATTTGTCTGGTTTATTAATAAGTATCATAGGTTCTTTCATTCTTGGACACCAATATACTCATTCTAACTATTAGAGAAGAAATAAGAGTAACTATTACTTTTCACTGCAATAAACCAGAAAATGTACATAAAAGTACACTGTTATTCAAAACACATCAAAATAACCCTACATAACCATTATTGTCTGTACTTTTCCAGAAGAGACTTATTGGCATACTGCGATCAGGAGGGCACATCCAGTAGTTCCCTCTCTCCATTAGTCCATTTGATAGTAAATTTTAAAATTTTCCAGGGGGGGTAGGGTATGTCCACTCCCTTGTATGCCTTACCTTTTGCACTCATGGCATAGGCTTTTTTCATCAAAGTTTAACCCTTTTTGTAAAATTGCGGCGACACACATGCTCAAACCACTATCAAACAGGTAACACACCAAATAAGTGTATCTGCTAAAATCATATTATATTGCAAAACACTATTTTTTAGACATTAAGTTCTGAACCTTTCATGCCTCTTACTCGCAAATATAACAACTAATTTACCGATTGATGGGTGAAAACAAAAACTCTGCCATAATAAAGTTGTTGAGCCCCAGAAGCCCGATAATAGCTTCAATAAAAGTGCCAAAAACCACATTGGTGGCTTTACAGAATATTCATTAGCTTGTTGCTTGATATTTACTAGGAAAAAAGTATTCACTAAAATTATTTTGTTGCAATTAACTTTTCAACAAATTGGAGCAATTCAACTAGTTATGAACATTTTTTTCTGAACTATCACTCCTATTGTGAGCAGAATGGTATCTTTGAAAAAATACTTATTACAAATCCCATTTGAAAAATAATTTAGAACTCTACCACTTAACTCCTTACCCAATGCAGTGATGCACACAATATCAAAATTTGTTATTATTTTTACTTTTTCAAACATATTCCAACAAAACAATATTATGTGACCCAATGAGCTCGTTCCAAAAAGGGTACATATGATATGGTTTTGTTGGAATGTGTTAATTAAATATATCTTCCAAACAACCAACACTTTCTATACAATCACTACAAATTGACCTGTTAATCACATATAGATGGTATAATGAACTAGTATTAATTGATTAAAAAAGATCTGGTGATGTACGAAAGAATTTCACTGACATGAGCTAGGGCCCCTATGCTTATATCGACCTAGTGGACCATGGTGTATCGATTAAAAGCTTTTTGTCAATTATATTGTGTCACAAAACTCCAGTGGATCAATCAAATGAGTTATAATACACTGAATTCACAATTTATCACATCGATTAAAAGCTTTTTGTCAATTATATTGTGTCACAAAACTCCAGTGGATCAATCAAATGAGTTATAATACACTGAATTCACAATTTATCACAAGAATACCGAATAATGACCAATCTCCTGTTGACTGAATACTCCTATTAAATTGCAATTTTTCAATGGCTACGGGGGTTATTTAGTTAATAGGATAGAACTGTACATATACACTTTATGCTTATCAATGGACAATGAAGAAATACTGAAGCAGCAAGTAGACAGAGAGAGAAAGATGTGTAGAAGTGTCAGCAGAATGTTATGTCACTTCCCCAAGTGACAATATGTAATTACCTATGCATCCACATTTCCCATTATACTTTATTATACATAACGGCAGCCCTCATCTTTTACCCAGGTTTGAGACTGGCAGGCCAAATAAATTACCGTCAGTCCCTTTGTTCCCATATCAGCACAAGCTATTAGTTAGGGCTGATACAGTATGTGCAGTGTGGATGATCACTAAAACACTCACAGAGTGTTATTTCCACACATGTAAGAAGCATGCCTGCAAAGAGGTTTCATCATGACCAGTACAAATGTTTTGGTCAAGACATTGTGTGGATGCATTAGGTCATGAAATGTTTTTTGAGTTATCCGTGCATAAAAAGTCGGAGAAAACTGTCAATTAGTAACATTCATGGCATTCACCTTGGGATGGGTCGCGGTGTCTCAGTTGGTAGAGTGCAGGCTGCAGATCGAGAGGTCCTCGGTTCGAATCCCACCTGCAGCAACCACGTTATGTCCTTGGCCAGACAATTCACCCCATTTCCAACGTGGAGGCACGGTGGGGTTATGTACTAAGGCGTACACTTGTCTTCAACCAAGGTTAACCCTGCTTGTGTGGAGTTAGTATGTTGGGAAGCCTGAGAGTTGCCCTGTGGTTCTCTCCGGGTATTCCGCCTTCTTCCACCCGTAAAACTGTCCGACACGAGGTGACCCTGGCTTTCAAAAGTGGCATTAAACCCCAATAAATAAATAAATTAACCTTAGGGCATTATGACCTGGACCAATCTACTGGTTTACGATATTTAGGGTATTTGCAAAGGTCTTTATCCTTGACCTACTAGTTAGGCTTATTTTCAGGCCTGCTAGTAGTTGGTACTGTATAATCACTAAACAAGTTATACTGAATTGACTAATAATATTAATAATCAGAACAAATATACCGAGCTTATCAATTCATAATTTCAGTAAAATAAACAGACTCAGAGAGAGAAAATTATTTGAGAGTGCCACGTGTCACCCCAAAGTAAGTTGTTGAGTTATGATATAGATGATGGGAAAATATTTGGCTTCTGTCGCCCTCTCGTACTATTACCACACACATCTGCAGACACTATGATGCTGACAAACGAAAATGAACGCATGTGACCTGGTGTGTAGTGGTAGTGGTATTAGAATTAGTCTAGGGGCTGTTCGAACATCGCCAATAGATTCGATGCTTGTGGAAGCCGCGGAGCCTTCTCTCGAGAAGCACAGAATTAAATTGTCTCTCCAGTAAGTATCTAAACTTTTGTCCAATCCTTCAAATCTTGCTTATAACTGTGTTTCAAACCCTCAAAATGTTGATTTTTTTAACCGCCACCAAAAACATATTCCTCCATTGGGAATTAGAATTAAACCCCACATGGAGTCTGCCAAAATTGAACCACATACAATAAAAGAAAACCGTAAAACACATATTCCTCCCTGGCATCTGAATAAGCCTACAGTTATTTTGGACCTTGCTTCTACGACAAAATCTGATACCAATTCCTTGCAGTTTAAACAAACAATATGCTGAAATAAAAGTATAGTACATATACAACTATCTATACAGATTGTTCTAAAGATGGTGACAAAGTATCATCAGCTGCTGTTACTGGTGATCGTATCACCTCAATCAGAATACCGAATCAGAGTTCTATTTTCACTGCTGAAGTTAAAGCTTTACAACTCGCGCTTGAACACATCGAGAATGTTCAGGAAAAGAAGTCGATTATTTTTCCAGACTCTCTTTCCTCTTTACTTGCTTTACACAACCCCAAGTCGAAGAACCCTCTCATTTTGGAACTTCGTGAGAAGTTAACAACTCTCATGTCTGACCAATAGGATGTCGTGTTTTGCTGGTTACCCGGACATGTTGGTATCGCTGGTAACGCCAGAGCGGACAGTGCAGCAAAACAGGCTTTAACCAAGCCTCTCACTGATTTTAAGATCCCGTTCAGTGACTCCAAGCCTCACATCAGTAGTTATATCAAATCTATGTGGCAGGCGGATTGGGATGGAGCGACAGATAACAAGCTCCATCGTTTCCGACCAACTATTACAGATCACTACCCGTCTTTGTAGAAAGGATCTTGTAGTTTTGACGCTATGTCATATTGGTCATACACGACTAACACATTCCTTTTTGTTGGAGGGTACTGTGCGACCAGAATGTGTTTCCTGCCAGCAGGTGTTGTCAGTGGAACACATTCTTTTAACTTGTACTGATTTTAATCATGTCAGAGGGCAGTATTTTTCTGCAGGATCTCTGAGAGATCTTTTTATCGTACGAGCCCGAATAAGATACTCTCATTTTTTAACCCTTTACCTAACGTAACGGCCAAAACCGGCCAGCGCTATTCTCAAAAATCGCCAATTAATTTTCATTATTTTTTTCATTTTTTGTCTCAAAAACATAGGTTATGACCCCTCGTTGGAACGAGCTCGTCGAGCTCGTTCCAACGAGGGGTCATAGCCTATGTTTTTGAGACAAAAAATGAAAAAAATTAGTTATTCAAGAATTATTTTATCAAGTGTCGTCTGCTTTTCTGGTTAGATAAAGGGTTAAATCAATCAACCTTTTTAGTAATTTTGAAATTATTTTTATTATTTTAAACTAGAATTTTTAAGACTTAAATTCAGGTTGGTTTGTGAGCTATTCGTATTTCTTCTTTCGCAATGAATCATTGTACATACCACATTTTTGTTTTTATCATTTTTATTGTAGTTGTTTTTTACTCATCTTTGTATCTCATTACTGCCATGTTTTCCCTTTAAAGTTTTCTCGCCACGATATAGCCTCAGCTGCTTATGGGGCGTTAAGCACCAATAAATAAATAAATAAATAACTGGTGTGTCAGGTTTATAAGCAACTCGGCACGGATACTGAAGAAATTACGAATTTTTCGGGCATTTCATTTGTTTAAATATCAAATACGGTAGTTTCGACCCTGGATTCGTTAATTCGTTCGTGTTTTGACCTTCACGGCCACGTTGACCGCTGTAATGTTTATTATGATATCCAAATTGGGAGGCAATTTCCGGAAAAGGAGATTTGTCACATTTGTCAACTTAAAACGATGACATAAGACATTGACCGACGCTCAGGTTAATATGATTGTTTGCAAGAAAAACTTAAATTCACAGCATCGTCCAATAGCACCCTATTTAAAAACGCGAGTGCATCATTTTCAACCCATCTTCCATCGTTCCTTTGCAGACATCAACTCAGTCACAACCGTGATCCGTGGTTACTTAGAAGTAAAATACTTCACAGCATCAGGGAAAATCAACACGCTCTATATAGTTCCATCTCACTTGGAATATCATTCGAGAAAAAAGTGATTTCTGAAGCATTCGGCTTACTTTTTCTGAATAGTACTGCATGTTATGTGCATAATCCCGAATTTATACACTCGGTTATTTTTTACAAGTGGTTCATGTAATCTTTTTAGTTCGCATTGATTCAGATTTTCCTCATCAAAAAGCGCCAGACAACAAGTAAATATTGGATGGCGGTGGAGGGAATTTCAAAGCATTTTACTCCAGTTATGACATTAATAGCTCAAGTATTTGTTGTAACTTGTTTACAAATCCGCTCATACATTGTCTCGAACAAATAAAAGGCGTGATCACTTCCCTGCATTCTCGCGATCGCCCAAAATGCATATTCCTACAAAAACCACATTATAATCACATGATCGGAAACAATATCATTGAACATGGTCACATTCATAACATCCCAATTTTGTGTTGATGGTATTGCATTACAACATCACAACAGACCAGAGGATGTGTCATAAAAATGCTTTCTCTGAGTCTGTAGTGTGTTATCATAACATTGAGAACAAGACTTTCGAATTACCGATCATGTTGTGGTTTTAAGGGTTCGTTACTTATGTCATTGGCAAATTGATCTTCTTCAAAATCCTAAACTTTTTTTCCTGAAAAAAAATTATATACATCTTTTCTATGCACTTTACTCATTATTTTGATATATAATTTACCTTTCCTTTCTTCTCTTATCTGTTTCTGATACATTGGGGAAAATGTCAACAAGTTGACCAAAGTTTGGTTGGGAAACCCTTTGGGCCATAACTGCGGACAGTGTAGACGAACCATACCAGCTTTCGAACTCATTCACTGAATTGTTAAGAAAGTCTCATACACCAAATATTGACTGAATCCATTGGTATTTGTTCACATTGTCACTGCAACAAGCTGAAAACAGTCAAAAATTTAAAAAATGTAGGCCATAACTCCGCCAAGTATGACCGAACCGCACCGCTTTTGAACTCACGCAAGACATTTTTTAGAAAAAGTCTCATATACAAAACATTGACCTAATCCACTATTGATTGTTCCTGTTATCATGCTAGCGAGCTCAAAATAGGCAAAATTAACAAATTATGGGCCATAACTCCGCTCTGTATGGTCAATCCGTACCAGTTTTCGAATTCTTTCAAGACATTGTTAAGAAAGTCTCGCAAACCAAATATTGACGGAATCCATGGAAATGAGCGGAAGGCATTGTTCAGAAAGTCTCACATCGCAAATATTTACCAAATCCATTGATCTTTTTGCATAACAGTGGAAAGACCCACTTACGCTAAATATAAACTGGGAATTTCCAAACCGTGTTGCATTATGGAATTCGATGATATCTTTGGAGGATATCTCTTTTCCCATAGACTTAACATTTCCCGAAAGTGTGATCGAGTACCCAAACAAACCAACTACTTTTGGTGTTCAGTCGGAAATATCAGCAAAAATGACTGTGATTGGTGTTTAGTTATGCAAATGTGTGAGCTTATCAGGTTTTACAAGTTCAAGGTAGTTAAAACTAAACATGACTGAAGCACATTTGACCACAAGTTGTTCTTGTGAAATATTATTTTATTATCAGTTCTGGTACGAATACGGTAGCGGACTTCCAGGAACCAGTGGTGCCTGCTGTCAGCTCTATGAGTTGTTTACTTTTATGTTTCGTGTTCTATATATCTCAGCCTTCATTTTGCTGTATAATTTGTGTATATTTAATTTGAAGTTAAGGAATATCAGAGGTGGGAATTTCAAAATAAACAAAATTCTATCCTTTTCCCTTGATCATTTTCTCTGTTTGACGTAATTCTATTCGCTCTTCTTCATTGGTAATCTATCTCTGTATTTTTACGTTTAACATTCCCCGGCAGAGCACCTTTGCGTTGCTTAACTCACCCTTTCGATTGCAATTTTTCGGAGAAAGGTGACCCAAAGATGCACTATTTTATACTCTAGTTTGGTGTGGTCTCGCTGTACAGCTGCTGGACAAACTATTGATTCTCCCAAATGGTCAGTTGGAATATTGCACTAGAACGGTGTGTAACTGTATTGTGATTACAATATGGAATTCCCCCACACGAAATAAGGAGATGCCGTGTAGTTCATTTCTATAAATATCTAAGTAAGAACTTGTTCCATTAGCCCTCTGACCATACATCAGGATGACACATTCTATGGCATACAATTTTGTACATATTTATTGTTCATTTGTAGTGTTTGATACAAAAAAAAACCACATTCCAGCATTTTCTCTAAACCCACCCACTGCCCCAGTTGCACTGAAAGCCTTTTAGTATGAATGGTCATGGGGATTGATTTGGAACAATACAGACAAGCAGTGGGTAGCTACAACATTATTCATTGCAGTTCGCACAGTCATTCAATGAATAAAAACACTAGGATAGGGGGTTATATCGCATGGGTATTTGCCATGTGCATTTCTGGTCATATTGGTGTGGAGCTGCTGGTTTTTGTTAAGTTACTTATTTTTATGTGGCGACATTGAGACAAATACTGGGCCAGGTAGTACCGACTCCGATTCACTCTCGATATTACACTATAATATTAATAGTATTAGGTTTAAGTTAGAAAACCGTAAGGACGATTTGGAGGATTTTGATATTTTATGCACATTGAAGATGATTTTAATTCTGAAAGAATTCAGATACCAGGATTTTCAACTCTAACTCGGTCCAACCGCTACCAATACAGAGGTGGTGTTGCCGTTTATTTCTCAAGCCAATTACATTATGTTAGAAAACATAACTTAGAATTTCAAGATGATATTTTATGGTTTGAGGTTGGAATTACAAATAAGTTTCTTCTCTGTGTCACGTAGAGATCGGAGAGATTTTGTGTGGCCGATTTTCCTGAGTTTAAACACAATTTGTAATACTTAAGTATCATGTGAAGTATAAAGTTTTGTGTTATCTTGTAGCTAAAGTTAGCAATTATCTGTTAAAATTAGTTAAATATTGTCATCAGTGCCTTTGTTAAATTGTTATCACTTTAAAATTGACTATAGCTAGAAATACTGGTGATATCTCAGAATATATATATCTTGCAATATATCTCGGATTAAATAGATGAAAATGAATATTACCTACTAGTTCTTTAGAAATTTATAAAAGTAGCTTATTTTAATATCCATCAATGTGTAAAATTCCTTTTCCTTGAAATGTATGCTTTCTTGGTAATAAACAAAAACTCAGCTGTGAATGAGACTATATCTCAATATGCTAATTCCTAGAATTAATGGTAATTTACGTGGCGTCACGTAAGTTACACATTTCATCTGGCCATATATGACATTTAAGAAGAGCCAGTGAACAAATTTTGTGCCCAAGTGTATACTCAACAAGGACAAAAAGAAGAAATATTATCTATTGACTAAAGTGAATTTTTTTTATTTGATTGGTTGATAGATACGTGGTATGAGACCATATTCATTGAAACCCACGATACGTCCGTCCAGCCACTGACAAATTTCCCATACCCAGTGGAAGCCTCGTTCCGAAATCTACAAATTGTCCATACCCCGTAGAAGTCAATAGATACATGTACATTTGTTATCCCATGTCTGATCACGGCCTGCACTATTCGCAAAAAAATCGTCATTCCAGTTTTACAGTGTACATGTATTATATTTTAAATTTTTATCTCCAAAATATAGCTCATGACCCCTTATTGGAATGAGCTTGTCGAGTACCCTCCAATGTGGGGTTCATAAGCTATGTATTTGAGACAAAAAAGTAAAAAAGAAATTCAATAATTTTTTTATTCTAGTCATATCGGCATATTTTCACAAAAACTCTTTTGCACAAAAATTCGACAGAAACCTGTATGGCTCAACAATGGAAGATAAAAGATCTCATGCTGTGTGTGTTCACACATGAAATAGATTTTACTTCTAAAACGGAAAGTCAATAGATAAATTCGTTACCCCGTAACACGTGATCAGACACGGAGTAACAAATAATATCCATTTTATAAGAGGCCTTATTATTTCTCAGTATGCTAAAACCAGTATACAAAATTGTCAGGTAAGTTACCAAGTATCAGCATTATAACATGTCATACAATCTGCGAACATATGAAAGCGGATTTGGAAAATGGGATGAAAATCGGAAAATATGACTTGTTATGAGTACAAACTCAACCCATATCATAAATAGTTCTGTTTTTATTCCAAGCTATATCACGTATGAATCTGCACACAAAATTCGCAAGTTTCTTCTGTGAAAGTTAATTATATTCAGTAGACTGCAGTTAATAAACCAAGCTACATTGCAATACACGGCTTACTTTTTAATGAAGATCACCACCAAGAGTACTTATAAATCAATCACATTGTGTCTGAAACTTAGATTTTAATTTTAGTGCCTCCAGACCACTTGGCGTGGCTTGGCCCTCTTAATAATATTTCATGAGAACAACATGTTTGCAAATGTGCTTCACATATCCAAAAACAAAGCTAGGGTATCAAACTTCCCCAAAACACAGCGACAAGAGCTGCATGGGGGTAAATTCCAAAACCTTCGCTTTTGTTTACATTCAAATTTACTTTGGATTTCCGGTCAACGTCATCGTCATCGGGCGGACATTGTGTCTGAAATTTAGATTTTAATTTTAGTGCCTCCAGACCACTTGGCGTGGCTTGGCCCTCTAAATAATATTTCATGAGAACAACTTGTTTGCAAATGTGCTTCACATATCCAAGAACAAAGGTAGGGTATCAAAATTTCACAAAACACAGCGACAAGAGCAGCATGGGGGTAAATTCCAAAACATTCGCTTTTGTTTACATTCAAATTTACTTTGGATTTCCGGTCAACGTCATCGTCATCGGGCGGAGACGGCATCGATATACAATGCCGTATAAAATCAAATAATGGGAAAGATCGCCTTAATACAGCATACTATTATTACATGTTTATAGAGACTGCACAGTTGCCTTATTCATTGTAAGATATCGTGGCACTTGTTGAAATTTCTTCGAATTACGATCTTGTTTTTCGATGGAAATTTGTGGTATCATGTGATTTGCGCATGTCCGTCGAACATGGAACCCATCTTCAATAAAAAATGCAGACAGTGTCGCCCTTTTTCAAAATGCAGTCCTATCGCTGCATTCGAAAGTGTTTTGAATGCCTAGCTTTGTATTGGATATCTGAATCCATTGGTATTTGTTCACATTGTTCATATGTAGATGTGCTCCCCCATTATGACCATGCAAAGCTTAGCACTGGTGGCACTAGAATTTTTCTGACAGTGGGGACTCCCCACCCTGATTGGGGTACTAGATATATACTCGTCTGTAAGCCAGCTATATACTACCCCTCGCCCAGTCTAGGACTCAAGCCCTGGGGTTAGAGGATGGACCGTATATAGCCCTCCTACAGAGGCTATGTTGTGCCATAAAAACACTTATAATAAAAAAGGAGAGTTCCTCTATATGGGGGAGGGTTAGGCCTGCCGCTAGAGCTGGTCAGTTTTGAAATAAAGTTTTCCCATGGTTCGGTTTTGAACGAAACAAATTGTGTTTCGGTTTTTCTAACACAATACACATTTTCCATATCTTATGTATTTATTTATTTGTTGGTGTTTAAAGTCATATACTTATGCACAATGGCTAATCATGCCCGTATCTTATCTATTAAACTGGGACAGGATAGTACTAAAACATGTTAAATAACAAACAAGTGATCTTGAAATGAAATAAACATGAATTGCGATTGTTTCCTGTAAATTTAATGAACAAAAAATTATATCTGCAATCTGCATACGCCTTCATAAAAAGTAATTCAAGCCCAAGGACGTAGATACAGGAGTCGAGAGTGTGAGTCAAGGGGGAGAGGAGGAGGGGTGGCGGGGGGGGGGGGCTCAAACAGTTAGTCACAAAGACTTGAAACCTGATGATTCCACCGTCCTGTCAGATTCGTTTTTCATTTACATTCACGTGTTGCCTGACATGGAAATAAGTGAAACGGGTCAGAATTTGAAAACGCAACTGCCCAATTTCAAGAAGAAGGTGCGAACGTTAGAATACACCATTTACTTTCAGTAAAACAGATACACGTTTCACAATCTAACTTACTTGACAAGTTGACATTTGTACCCGAAAGGAGCAAACTCTAAATCCCAGAATTATTCATTTACAAAGCACTGAAGAGGTTACGCAAATTACCGACAAGATCTTCACCTGACCTCATTCCCGTGTCCTTTCTTCCTTTCCGTTTGCATTGAAGTATCATTGTCAGAGAGTCACTGAATTCTGAGAATTCCCATTACTTCGAAAAACAACCCAGCCACGTGCGTTTTGCACGTATAAGTGTATTTTGGATTTTTACTTTCATTCTATTCAAATTTCCGATTGACATTTTGTATGACAGGTGTGTGCAGCTAATGTATTATTAATATTAATTTAACTCCTTTCCTGCAAAAAGGGAGTTCTCCAACATGAACTGAGCTTTAAGCGAACTGATACTTTGCAGGTGTCACAGTCCATTCTTTTTTCAATAACAGTGTTGTACTCTTCGGCGTGACGATTCTGTATGTGGCGACGTAGGTTGGAGGTATTTACGCAGTGGGCGATGACTCACTTACTGCATAATTGGCATTTGACATTTCTATCGTCGTTTCTTATTGATAATGCTATCATGCATTTTAGCTGATATTTTGTTGATTATACAAAAACTATGACGTGCTAAATGTGAATATTCAAAAGTTAAGCAAAACCGAAAATAATCTCCTTTTCGGTTCGGTATCGGTTTTCACTAAAAAAATGAGTTTCGGTTCAGTTAAACTGTTTACTACCAGCTCAACCTGCCGCCAAGATATATGCTACTCAGGAACTTGGGGAAACTGTTTAATCACCTAGATTCACCCTCTTATCAGAATGGCTCTCGTGCCTTGGAGGGGCGGGGGGGGGGGCAGTATATAGATGCCGTATAGAGGGTGTAGCCAAGAAACCATACAATGAAAGAGAGGAGCTTCCTCGTCGGGGGGGGGGGAGCTACTTCTCGCCAACGAGGTGGCTGTACACTTTCGCTCCTTTAGTGCCACCCCTGAAGCTTTGATATTAATTTTGATTTTGAATCTGCCGTCCGATTCGATTCTATTCATGGCTTGGCATTTCGTCGAATTTCTAATAGACTTATTCTAAAGTAACAGTGCTGGAAATGAAGAAAATCGACGGGTGCTGTTTTAAGTTCCCGTGAAATCAGAGGCGGGAGTAAATTGCACCGGTCAAATGTTGGTATATGAATTTTGAGGGAATACTTTCACCAAACACCAGAAACTTTAAATGTATAAGGACCTGCTGAACTATGACAGTAACTTCCCATTGGCCACGGGGTGCAGCTTTCTCAAAACAGCACACATTTATATGTTCTCACAGTATATTGGTGCTCCACAATATTTTTCAACGAGTGCATTTTTTAGCTCCCTTAAAATAGAAAACATGGGTGCTGACGAGAGCAATTGCACTCGCACCCGTCTCATTTCCAGGACTGAAGTAAGTCTCATATTAGATGTCTGGCGCAGTTTCAATCTGCCATTGTCCATTTTGTGTCGGCTTTGTGGACTGAACTAAAGACAGTTGTTGTTTTTTTTTTACTTTTTTACTATGCAAGTTATGTTGTTTGTGTATTGTCAGAATTTCCACCAAAATAAATAGCAATAACTAACAATGCGATCTCACCTTGGCAAGATCCCACGTTAGTTGTTGCTATTTGTTTTGATGGAAATTCTGTTATTTAAAGATGTACAGTACGGCAGACTGGTATATTTCCTCTGATGGGAAATATTTGTACAAGTGCAATAATATTAGATTCCAAACACTCACTATAGGAATAATCATCAAAAAGTTAACTAATGAAACACTGGGTACATGCTTTATTAATTGAAATGTTGCTAATGATCAATTTAATTACCTAGTAAACGCATGTGTGGGCATTTTTTACCCACACATGGATTATGATCAGTCCACGATGACTTTCTTGTAAACAGCATGCCACTCTGGTCATACATGTATGTTGATACAATTTGCAACCTTCAGGTTGAGTTTGTTTTGAAAAGATTGTAATATATGTGACTGGAAAAGCATGCAAGATTAGGAACTTCATTTGTGCTGTGTTCTTTTATCATAGCCAAAACAATAATTCGTGAGTTATTTCCAGGCCTGTGGGCTGATGTGAATCATTGTCTTACGATAGGAACGGCATATTTAGGGAGTTAATACACGCTAGCACAAACTTTACTGAAATATGGGACTGATTCCTGCAAATTAGGATATCAACCCCCAACAAACCATCCAGTGCATATCCCTGAATTTATTGAGTCAGGGAAATCTGGTTGCTCAGGTCCTTGTTGAAGTAGCACTGTTTACATTGAAGTGCTCATTTTTGTCTCATGCAGATGGTTTGTCCATCTCTGTGGTTCCAACCCTGATACATAGCGGGAATGAGATGGTGGCTCAGTCTTTAGTCACTGAATTCAGATAGAGATAATAACTTGATTTTGTCCGGTTCCCAGATTTCAGTTGTTTTCACAGGTTTAATGTGGTTTTATTTTGATTTGTCAGAATTTATCATTGCTGAAAGTTAAAAATTGCTATTATAAAAATTCAAATACTAAAAGATTTTAAATGTGAATTTAAGGCCTAAGAAAATAAAAATCTGTTTCTCCTGCATGGTCCTGTTGTCTGCTGCATGCTCTCTTTTTACAACCAATGTAAACTTAAAAAAAATAAAATTAAATGGTGTATGTCTGATATTTTACCCATGTTAAAGAAATTGATATTTGTTTCCCTTGAGAACAAAAAGGCTTTGCAATGCTTCTTACTATCAAGGGACGAAATACACCACCACCCATGCTATTCTGTAGATTATGAGGCCTAAAACATAAACCAAGAACATGAACTTTTGATGGCAAAGAAATAATTATAGAAAAATAAAATTAAAAAACGCTCGCCCGCTTGCAATTTTACAAATAATGGCCTGAGAAACAGAATATCTACTTTGTATGGCCTAACCTCTCATAATAACCTTTAAAACATGTATCTATATGTGCTCAGTCATTTTTCGTTCTGTACTTTTAGTCGTAAACAGACAGGTACCCTAATGGTCGAGTGAGCGAAAGAGATTGGGCAAGTTGATGAATTCGAAGGATGGCAGCCAAATCCTGTTGACGTCCTCAGCTCAAAACATTTTGATCCGTCAGATATTTGAGAAATAAATGGGAACAATACATCAAAGATGGTGCCATTCCAAATAGGATCATCCAAAGGTAATTTGTCATTTTTATCAAAGTGGTCCTTTTTGTTCAATAAGTGCATTTGAACTCTTTTCTGTCCTAATTACACTGGCATTCACCATTCTCAACTCAGAAAAAGTACAAAGAGAATAAATGTCTACTCTGTCTCCATAGCATAATGGTAAGTGCATCGTGGCATAAATGTGCTGAGAAGGTGTCAGTTCGAATCTGGCTGGGGACCACGCTTTTTATGGTGCTACTTTAGTTAGGAAGTATAAGGATGCTCAAAGCTTACAGTTTGATACCAAATTTAATTATACTTGTAGTATTCAGTACAGGGGACCCCACTTAATTGGATATCTCTTAACTGAATAACCCTGTTAATTGAATACAATTTCCGAGCACAAAACCATTTACCATAACTCCAGTACAAATTTGATCTGTTAATTGAATATAGGTTATAGAGTAAACTCCTGTTACTTGAATAAAAAATCTTGTAACCTGTCGAGAAATTACCCTGACTCTTCCCAGTTTTCCTTTGTTTATAGACCTATTTGGCCTCAGTACATCTAATACAGGCATTTAATCTATTATATCTTGTTTGACAGAGCATGTGAAGCTCTGTCAAACAAGATATAATAGAATAAATGTTAAGTTTATCTGTAGAATATAGGAAAGAGACACAATCCCCGATAATTGACTCATGTTAATTGAATAGTTTTCATTGGAAAAGTGGCTATTAAATTAACAGGGTTCAACTGTAATATGATTTTGAATTTGTATATATATATTTTAATATATTGTTTGAATTTCGTAGCTGTTTGTTAAAATTGTGTGGAGATCATTGAGGTTGCATGCACCATTTGACCACAACCTTGGACACAGCTGTACATGAAAAATACTACCCAAAATGAGATGCCTGGACTCAGGAGTGTGATGTGTGCCTAGCATGGGAATTTCAGCCCAACATCAAATCAACAAGGATCACACCGACTGAATTGAGGGTGAACAGGTGAACAAACTTTCTCTTTACAACATCATAAGATGTCATTTGATATTACTATTGAGCTACTTTGACTTTCAACAATTTTCCAGCACTAAATTGTTGAATCTGTCCTGCATATTAATGAGACAAACCTATTCACAAAATTTGGTGTTGATTCAATAACGCAAACCCAAGTTACATCCAATTTTTAAAGTTGAAAAAATTTAAAAAGTGCCATAATTCGTAGGACTAAACCCAGATTTGAACTTGACCTGTGTACTCATGACAAAAACTTATGTATAAAATTTGGTGCTGAATCAATAACCCAAACTAAGTTATCACCTGGACACCAAATTTCTGAAATTGTGAAATTGGGTGGAAAAGAGTCGACTGAGGGGCATAATTTCCAACAAAACTTATCGGATCAAGTCGATATTCGGAATTCCTCTAATCATTGGGTGAGGGACATACACACCAAATTTGGTTCTTATTCGATGATCCAAACTTTAGTTATCACTCCAGATGTTCGGACACAGCTGATTACAATAGACCAACAAAATGTCGGGGAAACAAAAAAAAATTGCCATGGGTGGGGGGAGCAGGGTCAGATACAAGTGTGTTCAGTTAAGCCCCTTAGTTCAGATTTGGGCTCATTACAGGAGCCTGAATCTTATCTCAGGGCAATATGAGGTTTTAGGCTATAAGTTCAAAAAATCTTCTTCAGAAGCACTAGTCAGAATCTTTTCGAACAGTACATCATACATCATACATCATTCTTACGAGGGTCAGTTTCAAGTTTGTGCAAAGTCCCTAAGTTGATATTTGGACTTCTATGGGGGAGCAAATTTTAACATCACAGTGCAAATGGGGAATAATCTTTAAAAATATTCTTCTTAGATCCACCTGTCAGAATCTTTTGATATTTGGTATACAACATCTCAAGGGGGATCAGATTCAAGTGCAACACGAGGTAATTTCTTTAAAAATCTTTTTCAGATCTACCGATACACAGAATCCCTAAGAGGGCAGATTCAAGTTTGTTCAAACTGGGTTCCTGGGTATATATTTGGGCTCCCTATGGGCGATTAATGTAGTGCAATGTCAGATGATTTCTTTAAAAATCTTCTTCAGATCCACAAGTGGGAATCTTTTGCTGTAAGGTATACAGCATGGTGGGGGGGGGGGAGGGGGGTCAGATTCAAGTTTGTTCACATCGAGTCCCTGGGTTAATATAGTCAATATGAGGAAATTTCTGTAAAAATCTTCTGATTCCCCACTCAGACTGCTTTCACATTTGGTGATGGTGGAAGGGAAGGGCTCAGAGCCTCAGATTCAAGTTTGTTCATGTTAAGTCCCAAGGTTGATATTGGACTCCCATGTTTTGCATTACTGGAAATCAGGGCATTTTTTCTGTGGAAGCATCCCAGTACTAGAAATGAAAGTGTCAATGACACTGTAGCTTAATTTGACTGTGTGTTGTGTTTGATGTGAAGGATGATGTTCAATGTTTATGAAAGGATTATGAAATAGGACAAGAATTGTGATAATTGGGAATATGCTAATTTCTGTTCCATATCTGCTATGTTTTCAATAAAAATAATATGAGGTGTAGACTGTACTAAAACATTGAGGGTGGGTTAATGTGGACACACAGTTAATGTACACCAACGAAAGTTACTAAGTTAGAGTGAGTTTATTCCAAAACGAGTCATCCTATCAAGTTACAATGAAATCCCTTCATAACTACCACCTGTAGACTGCTAAAAGTTTTTGGGCCCTGTAGCTGTCACAGTTGAACGATCGCGACTAAAAGGGATGTTCTCATCCAGATATTATATGGAGTCATCCTACCAAGTTACAATGAAATCCCGCCATAAATACGGCCTGCAGAGCAGACTGTGCTAAAGGTGGAGCTCCCCTATGGAGCCCTTGATACAAACTATGTGGATTAATCTTACACACCTCTAGAGGGTACTTAATAAAACATTTCTAATTCTTCAGCTACATGGCCAATTTCGGTTCCTATAGGGAGCCCAACTATTAACCCAGGCACTTCTTTTGAACAAACGTGAATTTCACCCCACTAGAGATGTTGTAGCAAATATGAGGATCTGAAGAAGAATTTTTTTTTTAATTTCCCATATTGCATCAAGTTAAATGTTGAATGCCAAATATGAAAGCATTCTGACGACTGGTGGATCTGAAGAAGATTTTAAAAAATTATTCCCCATAGTGCACTAAGTTAAAATTTGGGCTTCCTTAGGGAATTAACTGCGAGAGCCACATTAACCCACCCTCAGTTTTTTAGTACAGTCTACATCTCATATTATTCTTATTGAAAACATAGCATACAGGGAACAGAAATTGACGTATTCCCAATTATCACAATTCTTGTCTTATTTCATAATCCTTTCATAAACATTGAACATTTTCCTTTTCATCAAACACAACACTCAGACAAGTTAAGCTTCAGTGTCATTGACACTTTCATTGAGTAAACAACTGTAGGCGTGCAATAACTTACAGAACATCATACGAATTCGAGCTGTCATTTTCTACTGCACGAGATTGATTTTGGCGGAGGGATAATATTGAACGAGAAGCCTTCGGCTTCTCGTTCAATATTATCCCTCCGCGCAAATCGATCTCGTGCGATAAAAAATGACGGTTCGAACGCGATTGCCGTTCTGTCTATATGTTTCTCCAGTTTATCACATGGGTAATCATATAGTCGCATAGCCCTGCTGGACCGATTGTCTATTCTCTTATTTAACTGTTGGGTTATTATTGTTTGTGGTGTCTTCAATTTAAGAGCATTGGATCTAGTGATTATGAAAATTTCGAGCTTTTCTCAGTATGAGCTTCAACAATGTTAGTCTTTAGCGGTTTAGGATTAGCAAACAGTTCTAGAAAAAAAATATGTCCCATTCAGTTTGATATTCCGAACATTTTGTTTTAATAGCCAGAGCAGTTTAAGTGGCCGAAAGGCCACTCACGGGGTTAGACTTTCACAAAACGTGTTTTATTTTAAATTGCATTGTACTTTCGGCCGCCATAATGCATTTTTAATCCGTATTCGTACCATGCATTGAGACTTTTATATATTCCGGTTGCTTAACTAGAATCCGTATCCTTCACTGGAGTTCGTAAACGAATCTGCGGTTGCGAATTTACGGATCTGGTGCAATGCAATTGAACACAAACGTCTCTTCGTTGACTGTTCGATTTGTTCGTCATCGACGTGTATTAATCGACCGTTGTCAGCTACTAACGACGTGTGCTACTATTTTCAGCAACATGATCTACTTTGTCAACGGTTTTATTTGGATTCACACGAATTCAAATGATGTAACTGTCATCCGCAGAACCGAATCAAAGGGACCAACTTCGGGTAGTCTTCTCATTAATTAAAGCGCTGTTGCCATTGGACATAATTAAATTGGCGTCATTTGATCCACTTCTTGAAACTTTTTGATAGGGCCCACTTGATTTGATGTTTGTGCTGAAATGTTGTTTCTGAATACCCACCCTAATCCATAGTAGAAACTATTTTAAGGAATGTAAAAAACTGGCAATCAAGAAATTAACATTTTAAAAGTATAATTGTTTTCTAAATGATAAACACTTAATATTCCCTCACTAGATAATAGATTCGCTGATCAAATAGACAACATTCCTTCTCCTAAATTCTCTCCATCTACATTTTATGTCAAACCTAATACAATGAATGAAAAGTGTGATTTGTGTAGCATTTGCGTGGTTAATTGTCTTTTAATGTTATTTTCTCACATGTAGGTTGTATTATCCCCAATCACGCATGTTTCACGCCTAAATAAATTATTGTTAATTAATTATTCCTTTTTATGGACGGAGGTTCAAGTTGACAATTACACGCAGCAGATGTGCAGTTCTCACAGAAACGTACATTCGAGTGTTACATTTTGGTGTGAAAAACCTTTATCAGATTTTGAAATGTAGAAACCCTGATGTAAATGTATTCACTAACACACTGCATTGGACGTATTCTTAACATTGCAATTAACAACACAAAACAAACTTCGATAGGTAAAAAAATAAATGAGCAAATTGACATCAGCAGTTGGGCGTCGATAGGAACTGAATCACATGACATAGTCATGTGTAGGTTTTGTCTTCACTGATTTGTTTGTCAGTGATTAATTTCGGCATCCATATTAGGTGTTGATGCTCTGGGTTGTTTTACTTTCTCTTGTTTTTTTCTTTTTTCGTTTTGATAATTTTTGTTCCTTAATTGTAATTGAACGGGGACGAGGATAAACTTAATTTCAATATGTCCCGGAAGTCTGAGCTCACAGTTAGGTAGCACCTTTGAAATCGACCGACACAGTCTATAATACGAAACCAAAATTATTTTATTCTTTTAACTCATCGGTTATCTATACCACATGGTTCATGGGAATTCGTAAAAGCCCCAATATAGTCAGGTTCCATAATAGGCTTGTTGGTGTCCTTAACTTGCACACACGTTCAACCGCCCCTTGGCATTTCCATTATTAACTAGTGCCCGAATCTGCTAGAGACTAAGTATACATTGTTCATCAGGCACAATATAATTACTGTGCTGGGAGAATATTATAACTTCTCTGCCAGGTCACAGTGCATTGTCTACCTCATCTTGGAGTGTGAGATTTTTCAAGGAATATTTCATGATCTGGGCATTACCTAGGACGTGATGTCATATCGTGATGCATTGTGTGTGTCATGTGTGTTGTCACGCTCATGGTAGCCGGCATGTGCAGCCATGTTGTGACAGAATTACCGTGGTGATATGTGGTGTTTTTGTGCATGCACCGCGCGTGTTCTTAGTGTGACAAGTGTATCCAGCATAAATACATTGATCAATCGAACACACCCTCAGAAAACTCTCACTATATTTGAAGACATTGGCCCTCTTAGTAATCGAGTGCTAGTCAAGATGGCGGACGGGATAGGTCAGTTTCGATATTCTTAAGTGTTGTCGGGTTGTTTTCGGCAATTAGATATACTCCCATTCATCCGAACATTCCCTACAGTCACAAGTCCACTCACCCTATTAAAGGTCACTCAACCTCATAGCTACCACGTGTTGCCGTAGAATCAATGATGGTGATCTACAGTAAACAAAATGAGAGATAAACACGTGTCAACCAACCAATACGTGTTGTGCATGATCACTAACAGTGTGTATTATCATGACAATGACGTGGCAACATGGCTGCTCACTCGGGCTACAATGACGGCACATGTGATACCCATAATGAACCACAGTATGACGTCACATCTCATATGCATGCACTGTTAAACTCTGATCAAGAGCATTTTGCTGAAACGTCGACGATGTACTTTGGTTGCCTAATCGAAGTTCCAACAATTCGTTGAAAGGGTTTCTGAGTTCTTTCCAGAGGAACAACTTCCGGCGTACCATTAAATGACGACTAAACAAATTCACAAACTATCTCTTCATTTTCGAAACTGGTTGGCTTTCGAGCACGACCTTTACCTTCCGCCCTGAATCTGCACCAGGTGTCTTTTTAGCTCGTCCTTTCTGATACAAACGTGTGGTTTGAGCGAATACGAAACGTTTGTATCTGTTCTTAAATTTGAAAATGTGAACACATGACTGGTGTTTGAACAGGGTAACATAATGTTTCTTCTGGCTCTATGATCTTTTTTGAAAACTTAACTGAGACTTTCATAGTTTTGTAATTGGTTAATGTGGTTAATAGCCTCATAATTATTTATTTCTTCTCCCGCTTCTCTTGGAGAAGGCGATGGACATTTTGTTAAACAATTTTCCTTAGAAGGATAAAATGTCTTTAGATTGTTATGAACCACCTTCCTTGTTTTCCTCATTTATGTCACGCTGCCCACAAAATTGAATTCGGAAGGTAACATCAGATAATACTTTGATAAAATCCCATGGTCCCGATCATTGCCGGAAGAACTTTTTGTGACCTCCTTTTGGGAAGGCGTGTTGGTGGAGCATTATTAAGTTACCGTTTTGCATTATTTTTGTTCATACTGCTTGAATCTACTTCTGTTTCTGTTTCTGTTTAGAATTCAGATACTGATGGGCTACTTTTTCTTTCTTTTCAACATGTTGTTTATCCGTCAATACATATCGGGTGGATTTTTCACTCGATAAAGATATATGACTGCCAATACATACACCGATAGGCAAGAACATCTCCTTTTCAAACTGAGTGGAGTAAACTTGTGGATCTGTGAATAGCAGATCGGTAATTCATCAGAGATTACTGAAGTAAATGGTCCAGTTTTTTGTATTATCCTGCATCATACGTTTCGTCATATGGATGAGTGTCTAGTTAATCCATTTGGTTTCTCCATTCACCCGTGGGACAAATGTAGTGGCTCTTGTTTTGGCCATGTCGATAATATTATACACGGCTTGGAAAGTTATTATCCACATTTTATCCTTGGTCACTGTCAATACTATCTGGGACTCTAAAAACATTCATTACACTAGCCATGCGTTTGACTCCTATTAATTCTGATTTGATGTTAAAAAGTGGGAATGCAAATGGGTATTTTGTAAAATAAACCACCCCAGAGCCGTTCTGTTTTGTTTCGGTTTTCCGGTTTGGTCCCCGCGTGTTTGCGGCAAACCGGAAAACCGAACCACAAGACCCACCAAAAACCAGCCAAACTGTTTACTGTGTTTGTGGATAAACTGATCAAACTACCTTACTGTGAGCGAATTGGACTAACGGCCTTTATGGACTCTCGTCACTTTGTCTATCCAGCAAAGAAGCGAATACGTCTTGTTTTCGTCACCTTTTCTCCCCTATTGACTCGTTCAATGGGAACATTATTCATTAAAGTATTTACGGGATTTTTTCTATCTCAAATAGGTTTAGCAACTGATCCTCTACATCATCAGAGGAAAGTTGGCCTGAACCCCATTTACAGACAGTGCCTTTTATGGTGATGGGTGTTGCAAAAACTACTGCGATTTATATTCCAATTTAGGGCCATAAGTGTTGTTTGCAATATGTTCATATTCCACATAGAAAAACTGAACCAAAACCGAGTTTTTTTCGGAAACCGAACGGAAACCGAATCGAATCTGAAAAATTGAAACCGTCCGGCTCTAAACCACCCGTATTAGAATATAATACTTAGTTCCTGCAATCCGCACAAGTGGTCCAACGATGTCAATTCCAAGCGTTTCATAGCTCTCGGGATTTCTCGTATGGTTGTTACATTTCTGGAACGTGAGGCAACACTGGATATAAGTTTTGTTTCCTCTCTAAGTCCAAACCACTACAAATGCTGGCACAGCATTGTTTTTTTCAATACCCCAGGGTTTAAAATTATGCAAGAATCAGAATGGATTCTCGCAGGGGAAAACAATATGAATCAATTTTGATTCTTGCAAAATGTTTGTTAGTTTAGTTTAAACATATTTTATTTGTCAAAATAAACAAAAAGGATTGGACAACAAGTGTTCAACACTTAAAACACGTCCTCTCCTTTGTATACGATTAACAAGTAAATGCAGCATTTTTTCAATATATACACATCATAATAAACAATACGCTATTCAAGATTGCAATGGTTTCAAGATGGTAGATATTCAGCAAAAGAAAAGAGAAGGAAGAAAAGAAGGGGGGCGACTGATGCCATGTACTCATCAAACAAATATCAAACTGTCTCCAGCCAACTCACCAGGCCGCAACGCTCCAGAAGAGCCCCATCACTGCAAGGTGCATGCAGTGTTTTATCATCACATATAAAGTAGGTAAGCTACGTCTAACGATATATCGTCATCTGACAACCACAATACTCTCTCTTCCACAGGAAGATAGAACCCCATGGTTCTCACGTGACAATAGTATATACGTGACATTAATATATATGATCAGTTCCAACATATGTTGCTATTTCCTAAACACGGTACGGGTAAGTCAAGATCCTCCAATCGTAGTTAACACTTTACCCATCAAGAAAGGCAGAGAAAATTTGCAACTAAACCTCTTGAATAACTATCCCATTTCCATCCTATGTGCCAAACACACAGCTCATGATTCTTCATTGGAACGAGTTGAACGAGCTCGCTCCAATGAGGAGACGCAAGCTATATTTTGAGGTTAAAAAGAGAAGAAATTGGTGATTTTCTGAATAGCGCAGGCAGATTTAGACCACTACATCCGGCAAAGGGTTAATCATGCGAGTCCATATAGACGACTTGCACACCACTCAATGGCTACCAGAGTATTTTTTTTCCAATGATGCGGCACTGTCCACCGCAGTAGACCAGCACTACATTGTTTTCCGTGGCCTGGAAACATAGAACTAACTACCTACTGAATGAATATTCTCAAAGGTATTGAATCGCTTGGTTGCTTTGATATACTTTTGTATTACCCGAAATAGATGGTCATTTGCAGATGGTGACATGTTAGGGATACCGTCAAGGATATCCGTAATAGAATTAATTGTGATGTTGGCCAAGTCCTGTTGTAGTATTAATCTTTCATTGGTATATCTTGAGCAGACAAAAAAGTAGTTTGATGCGTCTTCCAGTCCGTTGCCACATGAGCAGTTTGGTGTGTCATGAATATAATTTTGAAATTTGTCAAAATTTAAATCACTGCATGCATTACGTTGTCTACAATGCAGTATATTCATATTTCGTGAACAGATTCCGAAATACGATGGTGGCCTACATACCTCGCTTTTGAAATACTTAGTAAATTCACTTAAAGATCCCAGGTTCTTTATATCCATGGGAAGTGAGTTCCACTCTGAGATACAAGATGGGATGAAAGAATGTTTCAATAATTCAGTGTGCATCTGAGGAATTTTGAAATTCGAACGAGCACGTATGTTATATGGTGAGTAGTCTGGAATGACTGGGGCAATAGTTCAAGGGGGTATTTTGAGGCATCCCCTTGGATAATTTTGAAGAAGGTCACCATCTTATGCAATTTTCGTCGTTGTTCTAAGGTTTCCCAGCCGAGTTCGAAAAAATACTCTCGAAGACGGTACCGACCCAGTGAGTCCAGTTATTATCCTCCCGGCTTCCGTGTGTATTTTATCTAGTCTAGAAAGTAAGTAATCAGGGACTCCGGCCCATACTACGTCTGCATACTCTAATATTGGAAGTATAAAAGACTTGTACATTATTTCAAGAGTTTTTCTGCTCAGTGTAAATTTAAGTCTTCTCAGCTGGGAAAGCCTAGAGTTGGCTTTCTTGCATATGTTGGAAATATGCGTATTCCAGTTCAAGTCAACTTGTAATTTTAATCCGAGGTATGTATGTTCAGTTGTGAGATCCAGATGTGTTCCCCCAAATCTCACACCAGTACTCACGGCTACTGCTTTCCTGGTAAATAGCATAACCTTGGTTTTTGATGGGTTAAAACTTACGAGCCACTGCTGAGCCCATTCTAATACAACATTAAGTTCAGGATTAATATCTATACTGAGCTGATCAAGATCAGAATTGATTGTTGTTATACACGTGTCATCTGCGAATAGCCTACACGAACCTGCAGAGGACATATATTCAGAAATGTCATTGATGTAAATCAAAAAGAGTAGTGTTTTTTTTTCATGTACACGTAAGACTACCAACCTATCAAAATCGAAACTAGACCCATAAGAGATAAACTCTAATAAATATATAGAGAATAATCGCTTGACTGGACTGGTTAAGTGAAATAATTCATGAGAGGTGAATGACGTTGTACAAACACGAGTGCGCGAATGCGCACGAGTGTTTTACAATATAGTCTCTCGCCTCGAATGAATTATTTCACGTAACCCGTCCATTCAATCGATTACTCTGTTTATTACTTTTCATTATTAAGATAATTATATTATTTAACCTTCTACCTTGCGTAACGGCGAAAACCGACCAGCACTATTCTCGAAAATCGCCAATTGGTTTGTCTCTAAAACATAGGTTATGACCCCCTCATTGGAACGATCTCATCGAGCTCGTTCCATTGAGGGGTCATAACCTATGTTTTTGGGACACAAAATGAAAAAAATAATTATTCAAAAACATTTTTTGCTAGTGTCGCCTGCTTTTCATGTTAGGTAAAGGGTTAAAAAACAATGAAGTCTCCATTACACCCACTGCAAATCGTCTTCGTTTGCGCGTACGGATACATGACCCACTTGTTGATTGCATAATACACTTGTTAAGTTATCGTTTAAAATCAAACCGGGAAATCCCAGTAAATCACACTTTGGAAAGTAATAAATCAATATGACATTTGTTGTGTCTAAGTAACACTTACTGATTGCACCAACAAGGGTAAAACAGCACTCACAAAGTCTAAAGTATATAAGAACTGAACACTGGTTCTCATAGCAGGAGTTCGTGAGAATCAACACCGGTATCTGCGCATTGGGACCAATTTTAATGTGTGATACCCATATGGCCAGTACAATTGTGCAAACTATATAAAGCAACTGTTTAGTAACTTGCTAGGAGGTGAACATAGCTAAATGATTTGAAAATCATTGTTTTGTTACACCAAATTCTGTAGATCATCTTTCATTGCAAGTCTTTCAAACTGAAATCACACATTCCATGACTTTCTACTTCTACCCTTAGCTGATTGCTTGTTTGGACGATCAGCTTCAGCCCACCAACAATGCTGTGACATTTTGGTGGGGCTTAGATGAATCTCGCAGTCTGATCGGTAGGGGTCAGCGATTACTGGGGCAAGAAAGAATGAGGAGTAAAAACAGAGGATTATGGAGGTTTTGGGGAAGTTATCTGGTTGTTTGCTGTAATTCGACAAACTGCCATTGAATCGAACATGCATTTGATAGGCTCTACAGTGCGTAGGGTTCTGGGGGAATGTGAGTCGGGACTGGTCCGTTTTGGTCGTTGTTGAAGATTTTATGTTGTTGTAAGGTTGTTGTGGTAATTAGATATACTCATATTCAATCGAATAGCCACACCCCTCCCCCACTGCACCCCGCCGCCCCTCCCCAATACACCTCCACTATATTATGAGGGTCGTGTGGTGTCCGACATGGGGCACAACCTAACGGGAATGACGAATGCCCAATGCAATCCTGATTCTATACTCATACTTGGATATTCTAATGGGTCTCATGTGATGAATATGATCGGAAGGAACATTTTAGTTAGACTGGCTTGCACGTAACATGCTATTGCCATTATTTCTGTTACCTCCTTTCTGTTAAGACTCCAGAACATCAAACTTTAGACTTTTTTTTCTTTATGATAATTATCACTTGTTAATTCCAAGCCACTCACTGTAATTATATGTTGCTCTAAATATGCATAGTTTTGACACAATCAAATAGTATACTGAAGGACTTGCTGGGTTAAAAGAACCATGTACTACCATAGAACCCTAGATAGCGTCCTCCAGTACACAACACGGACGAAGGAAACACTATTACCCTAACAACACGAGCTGCGCATGTGCACCTTGGCAATGACGGCACACATGACTGGCTACGTGGGCTACCATGCCAACACAACATGACATAGCTGGTCATGTGACTACGTCACTTTCGCATTCCGAACCACGGTCCTCCCAATACCATCTGTTTGGGTTTTATTGGTTTTAACGATGCTTTCAACAAGCAAGGTTACGTCGTATCAGAGACAGTTTACGGGAGAGGAGTGTCCGAAGAGAACTACCGAGCGATCAGACTCTCCAGCTTACTAACTCTTCACAAGCAGAATTAGCAGTGGTTGAGGACAAGTTCACAATTGTCGTGCAGTTGGCCTTAGTACATAGTGCCTAGGTGCCCCCACGGTGGCAATCTCGATTAAGTGACTTGCACAAGGACAAAATGCGGTTCAGGACTGCAACGTTGACTCTTCGCTTTAAAGTATAATGCTCTCTCTGCTGAGCCGCCGAGCTCTACTCTGTCCAGATCCATGACATACTACTAACATTTCAAAATATCTGTTGTAGAGCAGACCGTTTCTTTTCTAGAATCTTTTTCGCTTTTGTTGGGGCATACTGAAACAGGCCTAAGTTTGGGCATCACATGGAAAATGGTAATGTCCTCCTGGACTGTGCCACAACTAACTCGGTATTACTTCAATGATTTATTGAATAACAATAATGAGAAGGAACTCTGAAATACAAAAATAATACACCATTGTACAGATTGTAAACAATCATTTCAGCTGTAAAAAAGGTAGTATTACCAGCATAATAATGATATTATAATACCATTCATCAAATTTGTGTCCAAATCAACATGCCATAAACTGGATAACAGACTATTTACTTCCTCTTCATAATACATACAACAATGTGAGTGATCAGTATGAACACCCGAATGCTTTCTAAGTGTTGATGTGCAGAAAGCAGGTACTACATCGACGAACTGGGTTCAAGCTTCACCTGTGTCTGGTGTTTTAACCAGACACAGGCAAGGTTTGAACCAAGTTAGCGATGGCAGAGATAAAAGGTTATCACCTTCTCCCAAACCTTTTAACATGAATAGTTCCGTCTTCATTAAATTAAAAACAAACTAACAATGCACAACAATACTGTAGTACCCTAAATTAAATGTACAAACACAGCTTACTCCAATGAACATAATATCTTACCAGATTGTGGATCAGAGTCCCATTCACACTCTACACTCCCAGACGATGCTACACCACTTCCATCACCATTCTCTCTGTGCTGTTCAGGTTCGCTGTAAAAACAATATCCGTAACCATTCATGCATTGCATTATGTGAATACGATTTCGTCAAGTCAATTTGTCAGTCAGAAGGTTGAAGCAGAAATACGACGGGAGAAAACAGCGTTGTCAAAACAATGAAAATTCCACTAATCAACACTGAATTCGAAATAAATAAACGAAACACAATTCGAAATAAATAGATCAAGCGTAATATATACTAACCAAAAACGATGATCAAAGTACTGAGGATTTAGGCAATGGCAAATTACATAAATACATTTGATGTTTTTTGAAGACATGAAAACAACAACCGATTCAACCTTTCTTGTCACGTGATCTGCCAATACCCGCCAAACTGTGAAAGCCTGTTATGACAATCCACAAAGTCCTTCAGAAGCCACGACTGATTTTCAGAAGCTAAAAGAGGGGCTCAGTTGACGAAAATAAAATACAGCTATACTACTCAAAGTTTGCTCAGCACCAAATATTTGACACATTATTGTGAAATTTGCTTGTGACATATTTGCGACATTTTTGGGGGATATGATTGAGGAATGTATTGAGATGGTGTCCAGTGTTTACATTAGCTCTCTTGACAGGCAGACCTTTCGTGTCAGTCATGGAAAGCATGTACCCCTTGATTTTCATGATGTTTGCGTGTAATATATACATGTACATGTCATGTGTAGGGCATTCAATCTTCATTTCAACACGAACTCTTGTGATTTAATGATTGAATATGGCAAATGCAAATGTAAGAAGACATTTGTGAAGAAGAAATGTGACCTTCAGAATGCATCCGGGGTAAACGTTTCGACGCAGACTATCTGGGCAAGGTTGCACGAACGTGGTCTCCGATCGAAAATACAATGTATTCGCAGGCCGCTGTTCCAGAACCACCACCAGGCACGATATGAATGGGCCATGGACCGCGATGGATGAACCAGAGAAGATTGGCGATTCCATGCAGCCAACATTGCTGAGCGTTACCGGATGGGTCAATCATGGTCTGGAGTGGCATCAGCAGGGATGGACGTACAGAGCTCTGTGTCCTTGAACGTGGTACATTGACTGCACAGTGGTATATTGGTAAGATCCTGGATGTCCACGTCAGATTGTATGCAGGTGCAGCCGGTAATAGATTCATTCTGGTGGACGATAATGCCCGTATTCATGTTGCCCATGATGTCGGGGAGTACCGACAAAGGGAGGGTATTGAGCGTATGGACTGGCCAGCAAGATCCCCTGACCTCAATCCAATCGAACATGTCTGGAATGAGTTGCAGCTTGCAATGTCAGCCCGTCCAGTCCAGCCAAGAAGTGTCCAGGAGCTTGGTGCCATGCTTGTCCAAGAATGGAACAACATCCCACAAAGGACCACCAGGAACCTGATTGGGGGCATGAGAAGGCGTTTGTAAGCTGTAATTAAAAGTAATGGGTGTCATACTCGATACTGAACCCATACCAGTTAGGTCCGTCAACCTTTTGGCAAATTGAAAAATCTCCTCGTTTAATAATAATACCCATTTTCCATGGCTATCGTATTCGAAAGCTAAACAATAATTTCAAACACAAATAAAATCTTAATTTCTGTACGTAAATCATTAAAGATATAATTAAATAAAATATATATACACTTTTCATTACAATATTTCAACTAAAACGTAAAACAGGTAGTTGAATATACTATACTTGGTGCTTAACAGACTTTGAGTAGTATATATAATGATTTTTAAAAGAAATATAAAATCTTATCTGCTACATGCTTCTGTCTGGAAAATGATGTTTCAGCATTTTCTAACCTGCAAAGAACATTATATAAAGCAAAAAACTATAGGTAACTACTTTACATCCCACTGACATGAGCAACCAATTCATTGTCCGTTGATACTAGTATGGTTCTCTTCCTGAAACTAAATCAGAAAAAATATTCAACATGAAGTCTATACACATACCATTATGGTTGTATTCCAGAAAGTGAGTCAGAAACAATAATGTGAATGGAAACAAAAACATCATCTCCTCTTCAATACAAAGGAAATCAGTATTCACATGAATCTGAAAAATGAAAGAGTCTATCAGTTATTGTTCTGTATGTTGCTCAACCTGAAATCTGGACATACAACTTCAATTGAAAAAAATGATTATTGTTCTGTACTTCTGAAAAATGTTTTCAGGATATTTAATATATATAATATTGAGCAAATAGCAAATAACCAAATGATTAAAAATATCAATTCCAAAGAATATTCACTTAAAAATATCTATGCAGCAATTTTAAGTGGCACAATATATTATACATTTGCTCCCCTTCTCTAAAATTGTGTTACTACACCATTATATTAAACTTATGTATTTACATGCATCATCACCCCGGATTCCAACAACTGCATATACTTTTACAAAAAAACACAAACAAAAAAAAAGTTGCAGTCTGGTGAAACACGGAGTCAATCAGGGCACAAAATAAGCGGTGTCGCGTCGCTTTTTGCTATGCAAAACCTGCAAAAAGCTACACAATGTTCAATTATGTATAGCATTTTGCGATACATGATAATCAACTGCAGCCTATTAGGCTGCAGTTGATTATCTTGTATCGCAAAATGTAAATGAAAATTTGCAAACAAATTTGAAAACTAGTTCACTGATGCTTTACTTCTGATTGTGAAACATTCCAGGCATAACTCAGATTAACTCTCCATCAAGCATCATTAGCAATTTCATATGCAAGATGAATTCTATTGGTTTAAATTCTTCCTGTTTTTACAACATTTTGCATAAAATGTCCATTAAAAATAACTTCAAGCCCATCAAATTAAAAATCCCAACTTCCATTTTGAGAATTCTGTTAAACAACCACGACGTCATTTGAAAATATTCAAGTCCATGCAACCCTTAAAGGCAGTTCAGTTAAAAAAAACATAGTAAATGTTTCATGTGTTGCAGATCATTTGAAAATGCCCAGAAATGGATGGAAACTATTCTATCTACTTAGACGAATTCTATACAAAACAGCATAACATAACTCTGGTATACAAAAACAGCTATGCAATTTTTATAAAATGCTATTCATGTTTTTGAAATGTGTAGCATTTTGCTACGCATAGAAAAAAAGTTATTTTGAGCACTGGAGTCAATATCATCAACCTATCCTGTTGCTTATTTTTAGCCTGATGTCAAGTTCATGCCAGTCTGAGATAAGGAATAAAGTTGACAATATTGACCGTGCTTAGTTCACTTCTTTATGGTGTGTATTTTATTCTTTGATCACTATTATCAATTACATACAAAAAGTACAATTAAAACTTCTGAAATTACTTCATTACTGCTTCCCAAATCATATTGGCCATGTGTGTAGATACTTCTTACAGCACATCAGAATCTAATTTATTAAGAGCATCTGTTTTCTGATTTACTGGTCTGGAAGTGATTTCACTACAATAATAAGTCTCCGGGTATTTGGAACGTCTTTTCACATGCTCTGACTTTCTTGGAGCTGCAGTTGGTTGCGTCAGCTTTTCGTCTGTCAATTCACATTGACCTGTGTTCTGTTCTCTGTCTGTTATTTGTTCAACAATTCTTTCACCAGTTCCCCTTGTATGTTCTTCAAATGATTCCACTCTCTCATTAACAGTGTTATTTCCACCACTCATTTCAGATATCTCTATAACTGGTTCTATGACCTCTGTTATTTTAACTGTTTTTCTTCATCATCGGGTTTGTGGGCGTCCCCACTAATATATGCCAGTGTGACATACTCTTCATCTGAGTCCGAAGCAACTGCGACGCCACTCTGTTGAACACTTTCTTCATTATTATTTCCCTGTGCAAATTTTTCTGTTTGCTTCCTCAACCTAACCCTTGGCTTAGTCGCTTAGGAGTAGGTTTACTATCCACTTTTCAAGGCTAAGGAAGCAGTTTGGTTTCTAATATATCATCTTGCCTCCCTGGACCAAGTAAAAGTTGGTGGTTACGGTGAAGAGTCCTCTCCGCCATCTGGTGATTTAACCTTGAAAACTGGTATATCCGAATTAGGTTGTTCAATTACATTTGATTTCTGTTCTTCATATTTATCTGTTATCTTGTGTTCGCCTTCATGTATTAAAATCTCCACTAACACTCTGTCACCGACACTTATCCTGGATGCTTTTGCCTTTTTATCATAATATCCCTTCTGTTTAGATCCAGCTTTACTGATATGTTACTCTACAGCACCTCTGGCAAATTGTATTATTTTTTTAAGCTGTTGAATATATTTATTTATTTGGGGTTTAATGTCACATATTTATGCACAATGGCTAATCGTGATCGTGGCAGTTTGACGGGTGGAGGAAGCCGGAGTACCCAGAGAGAACCACCGAGCATTGATGAGCAACTGTCAGCTCCTCAACATTCTAACTCTGTTCAAGCTCCACTCAAGCAGGGTTACAGCGGTTGAAGACATGTCCACCATCGATGTGCAGTACGCCTTAGTACACAGCGCCATCATGCCCCCATGTAGTCAACCGGGATATAGTGCCTTGCCCAAGGACACAACGTGGGTCATCCCAGACAGGGATCGAACTCGGGACCTCTAGCATAAAAGTCCAATAGTCTACCACTGAGCCACCGCGCTCCCACTGTTGAATATATTATTCAGTGCAAACATTAACTCCATTATCAGTACCAGTGTCAAATGTCCTGTCCACTGGTAGTTTGGGCTTGCGACCAAACATCAACCCAAAAGGGGAATACTTAGTGGGTTCACGTTTAGTACTGTTATAAGCATAAACAAGTAGAGCAACGTACTTTTTCCAGTCAGGATTTTTGTCTGTTTCCAATGTTCCAAGCAAATTTAACAGAGTACGGTTAAATCTCTCCGGCGTTCCATTACCACTGAGATGATGAAAAGGCGTAGTTCTGGATTTATCAATACCAAATAATTCACATAGTAGTTCTTTTATGATACACGATTCAAAATTTCTCCCCTGATCAGAATGGATTCATGATGGAATACAATATTGCAAGATGAAATTTTCATACAATGCCTCAGCCGTTGTTTTTGCTGTTTGATTTCTTGTTGGTATTGCCAGGGCAAGTTTTTTAAAGTGATCTGTAATGACCAACACATTTACAACATCTCTGCTTGGTTCCAATGTCAAGTAATCCATACATACCCACTCCAGTGGCTAAGTGGTTTCAACGTTAACCAGTGGGGCACGGATGTTTACATCTGATTTTTGCCTTAAACAGCGGTCACATTTCTTGATCAAATGCTCACAATGTCATACCTGGCAAGAAAAGGCGTTCTCTGAATAGAGACAATGTCCTGTCTCTTCCTGGGTGTCCAATTTCATTGTGCAGACCCATTAGAACTATCTTTCTATATATGGATGGCAGTACTAACTGCAATATATTCTCTTCATTGTCTTTCACTTCTCTATATAAGGTACCCCTAATAATTTTAAATCGTTTGAAGTTATTCTTTATAGTGTTATCTTCCTTATCATTGTATCCCCAGGAAGTCTTTTTATCAATTTTGGCTCTTAACCACCTTCCGATGGTGTTATCTTCTCTTTGAGCCTTCCTTATCTCTCTAACTTCCACTTGATCCAATTCTGTTGATGTTTCAGTTGCATCTACAATATTAATGGAGACCGACGGTAAGATATCTATGTACTGAGTGACATGCATCACATTACATATGGCTTTTACTGTGTTGTTGTCAATCCTGATTAAGTCATTGTCCTCATCTTCAATTTTATGATATGGATATCTTGACATTCCGTCTGCATCAGCATTTCCAAAACCAGCTGTGTAGAAAATGTCAAAATTATATGCAGCTAATGCCGATACTCATTGCTGCCCTGTTGCTTCCAGTTTAGCAGTAGTCAGCACATGTGTTAGAGGATTGTTGTCTGTGTATACATTAAAATGGTTTCTAATTAAATAGTCGCTAAACTTATCCGTCACAGCCCATTTCAAACATAAAAATGCCAGCTTGAATGCAGGATAATTCTTCTCTGATTTGGACAAGCTCCTACATGCATAAGCAAATAGCATTTTCTTTGATTCATGATGTTGGGATAATACAGCACCAAGTCCAACAGCACTGGCATCAATGTGCACTTCAAATGGCTCGGTGAAGTCAGGGTAAGCTAATATTGGAGGGCTGGTAAGTATTTCCCTGAGGTTGCGGAAAGTTTCTTGTTCAACTTTTGTCCATTTCCATTGTTTTCCTGAACTTTTTCGGTTCTTCTTTTGGGTTGTTGGGGAGAGCAAATCATTCAGTGGTCTTACAATCTTGGAAAAATCCTTTAAAAAACGTCTATAGTAACCAGCAAATGCCAAAAAAAGATCTAAGTTCATTTGCATTGGAAGGAACTGGCCAATTCTTTACCTTCTTAAACCTTTCGGGATCCGTCTCAATGCCATTTTCACTAACTATATGTCCTAAAGGTTTCACTTGCTTTTTAAGAAAAAAACATTTTTCCGCCGCCAGTTTCAAGTTACATTCCCTTAGCCTTGTCAATCAATACAAGATCTAGACGTTCCAAGTGCTGCTCCAAGCTCTCAGAAAAAGTAATCAGATCATCTAGATATATGACGCATATTTTCATATTCATGTCACCAAGACATTCTTCCATTAGTCATTGATAAGTTGCCGGACTATTTGATAATCCATGTGGCATCTTTACAAATTCGAAGAATCCAAGTGGGACTACTGTGAATGCTGTTCTCTATGTTTCTTTTCCCCAACCTTAACGTGCAGATACCTACTTTTCATGTCAATAGTGTAGCATAATTTGCGCCTGAGTTTACTCCTCCAAAATGGAATTGGCAATTGGAATGGTAAACTGGTCAAAAGAGTAAGGAGAACCGGTGACGTCATCAAGAGAAGTGGTATAAAACCTGAAGCTAGAGAGGAAACCCAGTTGTTGTTTGTATCTGGTTGCTGTATATCATTAGGTGAGTTAGAAGTACCCGTCTGAAGGAGGAAATAACCCACTTCATGAGCTTCGTGACTAGTTGCTGCAAGTAGTAGAATAATATATTATTATAGTGAGATAATTCCCTCAAAGGTACTACAATTGGCGCTAAGACTTTACCGCATTTGTGTGGGCAGAGGCCTGAAAACTTTGCAAGTTTCAAACTTGCCACTGGCGGCCATTGTTTCCTTTGTCTGATTGAAGCTCAACCCGCCAGATTTAACCAAGATTCATCCAGTCTTTTCGATTACCCATCTGATGTAAATTTCTTTTGACTTGTCTCCCGATTATTTTTTCCCTTTCTTTTGTATTTTTTGGTCACATTTTTGGGAATCTGCCAGATGAAACATTTTTTTTCAAATTTTGATTGTCGAAATTGACAAAATTATTCTGGGTGTAAAAATTAGCTATGGCTCTTACAAATGATCAAAATCGGGCACCTAATGATCCCAAATCACAAATTTGCATTAATACATGTGATTTCGTGTTTTTTTTTCCTTATCCGCAGTTGATGTCCCCAGAGCTCGCCAGCTGGTGCAAAAACGTGCTCACTTAGGATTTTTTTCTGAGAGCACTCTGAGAGAAGTTCCTGGTTATAAAAGTAACAAGGGCCCTTATGGGTACCACCAATTTCGCCCCACATGCTCCGGGGGATGAAAATCCCCGTTCTAATTGTTCTCGATGCATTGAAGCCAAGGATCAAGTTTGTCAGCGTGGGGATGGAGAGAGTGACCCTTTGGCGCTTCCCCGGGTGGGGAACATCCTGGTGGTCCACCTTGGTCACGACCTGACTGCCCCCACGTCATAGAGCATCGAGAAATGCAATGGGGGAGAGTAGGGAGTACCGCGACGACCCCTAATTAACTCCTGCTTGGCATATTAGAGGCAGACCATTTCAGAGTTCTGTTCCAAATAGACCGTGTCCAGTCCCAGATGCTTTTACATTCGATAATGACCCACCACCGCCTTATGAATCGGTGGATTCTGATTATGATGCTTTCCAAAATGGTAGGAATTGCGGTAGAGGCCGAGTTCCACCTAATCCAATACCCAAAAGACGGAATTGAATCCCAACATGACGAGATGGGGTGGATTTGAGGATAGAGCCCTTTTTGAGGAAGGGAAATGGGGGGGGGGGGGGGGCTATTTACAGAGATGACTTTCAAGATGACCACTGGCTTCCCCAAGGCAGAGAGAGATATGTTTATGATCTACCACCACGAGTGTACCAGCCTTATGGAGAAGGAGATACTTATCGTCCACTTTGGGGACAGGTGGGGGAGGGGTGAGAGGTGTGCCCATGACCACCGACCTCTGAACCGTCAATTTGAGGAACAGCGTCCCCAAGTGCGAGAGATGATAGAGCCTGACAATAGGTATCGACGTTGGGTGCCCAACCTTCCCAGGAGCAATTTGCAGACATGCAAGCCTGGACGGCGGGAGAATGTAAGGACAACCTTTGTTGGTGTATTTGACGGCAAAGCAAGTGACTAATTTGCTACCATAATTCGTCAAGACCCACAAATCCATTTTGTTGAAGTGTTGGACAAATTAGAAAAGCGTTTCGGAAAGTACCAACTCCCTGAAACTGCACAAATGCAATTCAATCAAGCCCAGCAACAACCAGACATGACCCTAGAAGAATGGGCTGATCAAATGTTGACAATGGCCGAAAAAGCATTTGGGCATCTTCCCGAAGAACACAGGTTTCGTCAGGCAGTTATGCGTTTTTGCCATGGTGCCCTAAATAAAGGGACAGGGCATTACGCAGCAAATCAGCGTCCGGAAACAGTCGAGGAAGCTATTGATCAAATTAAATGGTTTCAACACACATTTTTTGCTATTTATGGAAATTTAAAGGAACCAGCTTCAGAACTCAGGGGTCCAACTCAGATTGCACCCCCTTCATGGGATAACCCACATCCCCGTGTTCTGTCTGCTCGCGTATCTAATCCATCAGTGCGATCCAATACAACAGGGCCCAGCCTCAGGATACCCAAAGTGTTGCGTCTGAATTAGTAACTGAATTTAAAAATGTTTCTGGTGAAACAATCACTGAATTTAGATCAATTGGCACAGTATTTTCAAATTTAAATGACAGTATGGCTACCCTGACCATAAGATTTCCCAAATGATTGAACCAGGTCAGACTCCAAACAGATCAAGGAGTCGATCTCCCTCACCTGGGAGGAAGGGTTGTTGGACATGTGGGGCTATGTCCCAGTTTTCAAGAGAGTGTCCTTCCCGAAATCCGGGTAATCGATCAGTTTCAAAACATTCTACACCATCATGGTCACCAAATGACCCCAATACCCGAATCTCGCCAATGGTCAAATTTACGGATGATTCGGAGGACGTTTAAACGAGAACGAGTCGGAAATGTAGGCCGTTTGCCGACTCCATATTTAAATAAGGCCATAATCCTGTCATTGCTAGGGATAAATTCCATGGGAATTTCTTCCCAAAAGAGAGAACATTAACCCTTTACCCAACGTAACGGGAAAAACCGGCCAGCGCTATTCTCAAAAATCGCCAATTAATTTTCATTATTTTTTTTTATTTTTTGTCTCAAAAACATAGGTTATGACCCCTCGTTGGAACGAGCTCGTTCCAACGAGGGGTCATAACCTAGGTTTTTGAGACAAAAAATGAAAAAAATTAGTTATTCAAGAATTATTTTTGCAAGTGTCGTCTGCTTTTCAGGTTAGGTAAAGGGTTAAATGAGATGCCAGGTAGTATAACGATCAACCAAGTGGATATTTCCTTGTACTATACAGTATCCGTAATATTAGAAAATGTCAAATAAAAAGCTTTATTGACACAGGGGCTCAGGTAACGGTGTTTTCTGACAAAGTTTTAGAGCTTTTTGGTGAACACCCTCGCATGTTAAAGGGCATCAAAGTACGAACAGTGGGCAGGGAATTCGCAACTATCTCTGAACAAATAGTAGGGCCCATCAAAAAATTGGTATGTCAGGAATTTTTATGTGGTCCCTGTTTCTACACCAATTATATTGGGTATTGATTTCTTGCATGAACAGGGTACCCAATTAGATCTGGCTAACAAAATGATGTATTTGGGAAAAGAAAGAGAGGAAATTCCCATTCAGTTGTATTTATTTATTTATTGGTGTTTAAGGTCACATACTTATGCACAATGGCTAATCATGACCGTGATAGTTTTACGGGTGAGGAAGCCGGAGTACCCGGAGAGAACCACCGAGCAACGACGAGCACCTGCCAGCACCATCGACGTGCAGTACGCCTTAGTACACGGCGTCATCGTGCCCGCATGTGGACAATCGGGGTTACGTGCCTTGCCCAAGGACACAACGCGGGAGTCCGAATCGATCGCTCAGACGGTCACCCATCCGAGGACTAACCGGGCTCGACGTTGCTTAACTTCGGTGATCTAACGAGAACCGGTTACAGCGACGCTACCGCGCCCCCTCCCCATTCAGTTGAGACAATCACAAAAGAGTGAGGGAGTAATGGTTAGGTTATTAGAAAAAGTAATAATTTCAGTCCATATCGGTGAAGCAAATCTAATGTGCACTTACTGCCTCAATGTCAGAGCGCATGATAGAACCAGAGTTGAAACAAAACTTGCTGATCTCTGGAACAGCTCATTCCGAAAGTACAGATCCTGTTATGACCTTCCTTAATATGGGAAATAGAGATATTGTAATGAATCCAGGTCAAATAGTTGGATGGGCTGTTGAAGGTACAGGGATTTCTTCCATGGAGCACCCTCCAGAATTTACTGAAGTTAATTTAACTGAAGTGTATTCTCGAGTGGTAACAGACAAAAATTTAGAGATGCCTGATCACATAAGGAAGCTGTTTGAGAAATCTAAAACGCTGTTAACACTTGAAGAGTCTTCCAAGCGTAAACAATTACTGATTGAATACAGTGATGTATACGCAAAAAATGATTATGGTTTGGGAAATTTCACTGCTTTGGAACATCATATTGACACCGGTGATGTCAAATCAGTTAACACCCGAATGCGCCGTACCCCGGCATGTTTTGTAGATGAGGAAGAAAAATTATTATGGGATATGTTAAAGGCTGGGATTATCCATCCATCCATTTCCGAGTGGGCTTCAGCACCTGTTCTCATTCGGAAACTCTGTGGTTCAATAAGATTGGGGTGTTTAGATTTCCGAGGGGTAAACGCCGTTACAAGAAAAGACACTTACCCCATGCCCTTAACTGATGACTGTCTAGACACACTCGATGAGAATACTTGGTTTAGTCGCCTGGATGGGAACCAGGCTTACCTGCAAATTCCAGTGGCGAAGGAAGATCGTATGGAAACGGCCTCTATAACCATATATGGCCAGTACGAATATCTCAAAATGAGTTTTGGTTTAACAGGATCCTCGGGTTGCTATTCCCGAGTGATGAATTTAGGCCTTAGAGGGTTAACATGGGATATTGCCTTGTCTTTTCGAGATCATGTGTGTGTGTTGGGCACGGATTTTGCAGATCATTTGTAAAATCTGCGAACCGTCTTAGGTAGATTTCGGCTGTATCAATTGAAATTGAAGTCTAGAAAGTGTCTCCTGTTTCAACAAAAAATAAAATTCTTGGGACGACTAGTTTCCTCCCAGGGAATGGAAATGGGGGATCCGGCTTGCTCAGTTATTACAGACTGTCCCCGACCCAAAAACATAAGAGACTGAAAGATTTGTGGATCTTGCCAATTACCACAGAGTATTGATAAAGAACTTTGCTACTTTAGCAGCCCCATTGTTTTCGAGAACAGGTAAAAAGGCAGTGTTTGAGTGGGGGAGTGACGAAGAAAATTCCTTTTTGGCATTAAAAGCAGCCCTCGGGTCTCCTCCAGTTTTGACATTTGCCAATAAAACTTATCCATTCATTTTGGATTCTGATGTGGCTATAGGGGAAGCGTTGATCCAAATACAAGATGGACCAGAAAGGGTCATAACCTATGGGAGTTGTGGGTTAAGTCCCGAACAGAGAAAATACTGCACCACTCGAAAAGAGCTCCTTGGTGTGGTGCGATTTACCCGCCAGTTCAGACATTTACTTTTGGGTCGACCCTTTACAATCAGAACGGACCATAGTAGCCTCACTTGGCTCCTCAATTTTAAGAATCCAGAGGGCCAGTTGGCTAGATGGATGGTGGAGCTAAGTCAGTATGACTTCACAATTCAGCACCGCCCAGGAAAGAAACATCAAAATGCTGATTTCCTGTCACGATGTCCAGAGGAAGCCTTTTTCAAGACGTACAAAGCAGGGGTGCCACTAGAACAAGTTCCCTGTGGGGGTTGTAGATATTGTAAGAGAGTAGACCAAACTTGGGGAAATTTCTTTAAAAATGTTGATGATGTTATTCCCCTACCGAGCAATAGAAATCGAGCAGAAATTAAAATAGCTTTGGCAGAAAAATACAATGATTCCAAAATGTCTTTCATGCAAAAAGAGAAATATGTTCCAATATTTCTTCCAATACAAGAGATTTTATCAATGGAAACTTCCGAGAACAGTACAGATAATAGAGTTGGCTCCCTTGATATGCTAAACTCAAGACTCATAGATAAAACCCTCGCAGAACCGTTTGACCCTGGAGGAGGAGGGAATGTTTTAAGTGAATTCAAGAAAGAGCCCAAGGGAGTGGGCATTACAGTTATTGCAGACTCCGATACCAATAATTCATAGGCAGAGGAAGACAGTGTCCCACCCGAACTGGAATTTGCTTTAAGTGGTGAAAAATATGGAGAAATTTTGGCTAAACAGGAAGAGGATGTTGATCTAAAATTTCTTAGAAATTGGTTAGAAAAGAGGGAGAAATACCTTCCCCCGATACTCTTTTTCAGACAAGTGCCGAATCCAAATTGTTTTGAATTCATTTGAAAGGTTTTCCATGATTAGCAAATTGATAAAAGAGAAAAAATGGCCACTTAGTTTTGGTGATACCCCATCTCCTGCGCTCGGAACTTTTGTAGTCAAATCATGATCTGCCATCGCCTGGTCATCATTGGATTAACCGTATCATGGAGAAAGTGAAATCCAGATATTATTGACCAGGGCTAACTTCCAATATTGAGACTTATGTTACACCTGTACTAAGTGTAATAAACAAAAGAAGCCTTCTTTTCAGGTCCGTCACAAAATGGTCACAAAATGGTCCCCTACCATGCAGGGTTTCCAATGGAACGTGTTCATTTGGATTTTTTGGGTCCCTTACCAAAAACTTCTAGGGGTAATGAATACATTCTAGTAATAATTTTAGTAATTATTGATCAGTTTACAAAATGGATGGAATGTATTCCTCTCCCTTCTCGAAGACACTGCGACTGCAGCAGTCAGTAAGTGGTTTTCTCGATTTGGCTTCCCATTGGGAGTATACTACACAAAGTTTGCTAAGCACCAAGTATATCCAACTACCTGTTTTACGTTTTAGTTGAAATATTGTGATGAAAAGTGTATATATTTTTTATTTAATTATATCTTTAATGATTTAAGATTTTATTTGTGTTTGACATTATATTTTAGCTTTTGATTACGATAACCATGGAAAACGGATATTATTGGTAAAATAGGAAATTTTTCAATTTGCCAAAACGTTGACGGAACGAACTGGTATGGGTTCAGTATCGAGTATGAGACCCATTACTGTTAATTACAGCTTGACAACGCCTTCTCGTGCTCCCAATCAGGTTCCTGGTGGTCCTTTTTGGGACGTTGTTCCATTCTTGCACCAGCATGGCACCAAGCTCCTGTTCACTTCTTGGCTGGACTGGACGGGCTGAAATTGCAAGCTGCAACTCATTCCAGACATGCTCGATTGGACTGAGGTCAGAAGATCGTGCTGGGAAGTCCATACGCTCAATCCCCTCCCTCTGTTGGTACTCCCCGACAGCATGGGCAACATGTGGACTGGCATTATCGTCCATCAGAATAAATCTATCACCCACTGCACCTGCATACAATCTGACGTGGACATTCAGGATCTCGTCAATATACCACAGTGTAGTCAATGTACCACGTCCAAGGACACGGAGCTCTGTACGTCCATCTCTGCTGATGCCGCCCCAGACCATGATTGACCCTCCACCATAGCGGTCATGCTCAGCAATGTTGGTTGCATGGAATCGTTCTCCTGGTCTTCTCCATACCCTAGTACGCCTATCTGTGTGGTCTAGGCAGTACCTTGACTCATCTGTAAAAACGACAGGTCACCAATCTTCTCAGGTCCATCCAACATGGTCCATGGCCCATTCATATCGTGCTTGGCGGTGGTTCTGGGACAGCGGGATGCGAATACATGGTCTTCTCGATCGAAGACCACATTCGTGCAACCTTGCCCGGATAGTCTGCGTCGAAACATTTACCCTGGATGCATTCTGAAGGTCACTGCGAAGCTGGGTTGCTGTGGCTAAGCGGTTCCTACGGGCCCAAATAATCAAAACCGGTCTTCAGCTGCAGATATTGCCCTGTCTCTGACACAACCATGCCATCTTACTGGTGTGCCATACTGCTGAAATCTTGCCCAGACTCTGGTGATCACCGTATGGTGCACACCAAGGGCTTCACCAACCTGACGATGGGTAGCCCCTTGTTCCACCATCCCTACAGCTCGCCACATGTCTGCTTCAGACAAATGTCTTCTTACATTTGCATTTGCCATATTCAATCATTAAATCACAAGGGGTTGTGTTGAAATGAAGATTGAATGCCCTACACATGCCATGTACATGTAGACAGTACACGCAAACATCATGAAAATCAAGGGGTACATGCTTTCCATGGCTGTCACGAAAAGTCTGCCTGTCCAGAGAGTTAATGAAAACACTGTGGACCATCTCAATACATTCCTCAATCAATCCACCAAAAAATATCGCAAATATGTCACAAGCAAATTTCATAATGATGTGTCAAATATTTGGTGCTTAGCAAACTTTGAGTAGTATATGTTATTATAGTGAGGTGTACCCAAAAATACTACAACAGCACTAAAATGTTTGCTATTGGCCAAACAATCAAATATTTCCTCCACTCTGGGTAATGCGTAGGCATCCTTAGCCATGTGATTATTAAGCATTCCATAATCTACACACATTCTCAATTTTCCATTATTTTTACGTAGTATGTTCGATGCCCATGGAGACTTACTTTTCTGTTTAATCCCAGCTGCAAGTAATGCTCAATGTGCTCTCTCACTTCATCAGTCATAGCAGGTGGAATACGTCTATACCTCTGTTTAAATGGGATATTGTTGACAAGATTGATTCTATGTTTTATCAAATCACATCTTCCAATATCACTCTCATCTTTGGAGAAAATGGATCCATGTTTCTTCAGAAGAAGCTTCCAGTTTTAATCTGTCTTTTCCACTGAGATCTGATTCAATGTGAATCTGGTTCATAATATCTTGGTCTTTCTCTTCTTCATTTTTTTTCGAAGACCGATTCATTAATTGCAACAGGTTGTATTTCACAAAGAATGGGTTTTGGTGAAATAGTTACAGTTTGTGTTGTTACATTAGAGACATTTACAAGAATTTCACCATTTCTCTTGAAATTATATTGTATGACAGTTGGAGTGATGTCAATAAAATCAGGAAGTCCAGATTCTTTAGTCTCTTGCAAAATTGGATTGGTATGTTCATATCCAAATTTCTTGTCGCAGTAACCTTTAAGGTTGACTGACCGATTGGGTCCTTTGATAATTCTATCAGGCTCAGCTGACATCACAATAGAGGTACTATTTGACACGCTGTGACAACTAACGTGATCATACTCTCCTTTTCACATAAACTTTACATACTTGAGTTTTCTGAAACATTGTAAACTATGTAGAAAAGCTGGAACTTAATTCTTACCCTAACCCCACATATTATTCAATGACAGTCAGTTATATCTTTCCGTTGATAGCTGTCATTGTATAATATGTGGACGCTTACCTTACTTACAAACGCACTCAGATGCAGTTATTTCAGTCTGACATCGACCTCAAAATAAATGAATAAATAAATAAATAAACCAAAAATAGTCCGTACTTTGTTTGAGCTTAACTGTACCAATTTCGATAACGCTCAGTAAAGTTGATGAACAATAATATACGACAAGTGGTTTTCTTGAATTGATAACCTGATAGTTCTTGCTACAACTGTACTAGTTGAATTGATAACCTGATAGTTCTTGCTACAGCTGTACTAGTTGACATGCTGTGATAAGCAACGTGATCATGCTCTCATTTTTACATTATTGCAACCCGCATCCCAATGTGAGTGTCGTCGCTGACGAACACCAGGACGTGTGTAGTCGGTTGGTGTATTCAGTTGGCTTGACAAACGGTATTTATAGGAAATTAAAAATATGTTTCAAGGAATTCCCCCACTCACCATTCCGTCATGGCATCATTTCCAGTAGTCGGTTGGTGTATTCAGTTGGCTTGTCAAACGGTATTTATAGGAAATTAAAAATATGTTTCAAGGAATCCCCCACTCACCATTCCGTCATGACATCATTTCCAGTCTATAATTGTTTTTATGCAATATAAAGGTGTGGTTTTGTTAAAATTGTGGAATGTGCCCGTGAGAATTATGGAAGTGAATCAATGTTTGCTCACAGAAGTAAACAAGTCCCGCCCAACACCATGATGTGTGGATTCGGTCGGCCTTTCAAACGGTATTTATGGGAAATGATAAATGAGTTGCAACGATACCCACTCACCATTTTATTATAACGATAACTTAACTACAGTTGCGTGGCCTCATGTCACGCTTACAAATAAATAAATAAAACCCGCTCTCTGTCATGGCTTAACTGTACCGATTTTTATAATGCTCGGTAAGTTTATATGTGTAGCGAGTGGTCCTTGGGTGGGTTAACCAATAATTCTTGCTACCAGATCTGTCTGCAGTCTCTCTTTCAAAATTTATATAAAATTTCCACACAATGTTCAATGCCAGTAAGATCTCACAGAGGATCGTTGTCATTGTATAATGTGTGGATATTTATTTATTTGCTTTGTTTGTTTGTTTATTCAGTCACGGTCATAACAAAGATAGATTCATTTCGGAATGTAATCACCCTGAAAATAAATTAAATTAAAAAAAAATTATAAAAATGAACAAACAAACAAAATTCGCTCTTTGTTCTGGCACAATTGTAGCAATTTCAACAATGCTCAGTACATTTATTCTATCAGAACGTGTGTCAAGCTGTCCTTGGACTGGTTTACAATAATTGTATCCACCAGATCTGTTTGTAGCATCTCTCCCATAAGTTGTTTTATAATTTCCACACATTGTGCAATGACAGTTATATACCTCACAGAGAATAACTGTCCCTGCATAAGCTGTGGACATTTACTTGTTTACAATCGTACTCAGTTATTTATTTCGGCATTACATCGCCCTCGGTAAAATGAGAGAAGTTAATAAATATATATACCAGGTCGTCACTTTGTAGGTCTCTCTCATAAATTGTACAAAATTTCCACATATTGTTCAATGCCAGTTAAATCTCTTAAACCTCTCAGAGGATAGCTGTCAATGGAAAATGTATGGACGTTTATTTTGTTTACTTAGTTACAAATAACTATTATTCACTGATTTCGGCATGACCTTACTCTCAAAATAAAAAAAAATAAATAATAATAAAAGAATAAATAATTAAGCAAACAAACATATAAACTTAAAAAAGAAATCGCCCTCTGTCCTAGCTCAACTGAACAAATTCCATAATGCTCAGCACATTTTAACCTGCGTCGCCAGCGGCAGAACAGGTCTAGTAACCGCTCGACTCCGCCCGTCAGTCCGTCCGTCCGAAACACTTCTTCCGTCAAAGTTTTCTTGGCGTCTATGTAAGGGAATGACTTTATATTTGGTCTGCTGCTTCATAATGATGAGTTGTATCGTGTCAGCAATTTTCAGATCTGACGTGCAGCCACTTCCAGTTTTCCGATACTTTGAAATTTTACTGAACCCACTGAACACTGAAATATTTTGTCAAACTTTTCTCGGCTTCTATGCAAGGGATTGATTTTATATTTCATCTGGAGTTTGATAATGATCAGTTGTACCGTGTATGCAATTTTCAGATCTGCCGTGCAGCCACTTCCTGTTTGCCGATTCAATTGCATGCAGCGACGCAGGTCCAGACCCGGTATTGGTCTTGTTTTGTTTTTTCTTCTATCCAAATGTGTGTCAAGTTGTCAGTGGATTGGTTTATAATAATTGTTTCCACCAGATTTCTGAAAAGTTGTTTTATAATTTCCCCATATTGTGCAATGACAGTTATGTATCTCTCTGAGAATAACTGCCATTGCATAATCTGTGGACGTTTACATGTTTACAATCATCCTCTGATACAATTATTTCGGCATGACATCACCCTCAAAAGAAAAGGATAACAAATAAATTAGTAAGTAAATAAAAAAAAATAAATAATTAAACGATGAGTAAGTTAATGTTATTTCGCACTTTGTTCCAACTCAGCTGTACCAGTTTCGACAGCTCACAGATTATAGCTGCCATTGTATAGTCATTTATTTGCTTTGTTTGTTTTGTTTATTTAGTCACGATCATAACAAAGATAGATTCATTTCGGAATGTAATCACCCTGAAAATAAATTTAAAAAAACTCCAATTATTATAAAAATGAACAAACAACATTCGCTCTCTGTTCTGGCTCAATTGCAACAATTTCAACAATGCTCAGTACATTTATTCTATCAGAATGTGTGTCAAGCTGTCCTTGGACTGGTTTACAATAACTGTTTCCACTTGATCTGTTTGTAGCGTCCCTCCCAGAAGTTTTTCTTATAATTTCCACACATTGTGCAATGACAGTTATATACCTCACAGAGAATGACTGTCGTTGCATAATCTGTGGACATTTTACTTGTTTACAATCATCCACTGATACAATTATTTCGGCACGACATGACCCTCGAAAGAAAAAGATAACAAATAAATAAGTACATAAATAAAAAAACAAATAATCAAACGATGAGTAAATTAATATTATTTCGCACTTTGTTCCAACTCAGCTGTACCAGTTTCGATAACGCTCAGTAAAGTTGAGTAAAACAAATGTGTGACAAGTGTTTTCTTGTATTGATTACCTGATAGTTTATATTTTGCCCTCCTTTTAAATCATTATCGCAATCCTCAGCCTTGCAGAAGTGTTATTGCTGTCAAACGCTGTAATGTATGGATTCGGTTTGACTTGTCAACGGTATTTATAGGAAATTATAAATGTGTTACAATGAAGTCCCCCACTGACCATTCCATAACTACATCATTTGCCAGTCTATGACTGTCATCGTACAGTATGAGGATGTGGTTTTGAAATAATCGTGGAATGCTCGTGATGCACACATACAGTCGTATCAGTGTGTGTGCATCACTGTTGCTATCGCGGCTGCCCGCTACTGAGGGAGGCTGACATTAATCAGCAATAGGTGAACTAGTATGGAAGGCCACAAACTACAAACGTTTGCTGTTGCTTTGTTTACTGACAATTAACCCTCTTATGATAGACCGAGCCCCTACCAAAATTGTAATCTCAAACCAATGATGATATAGTATCTTCCTAAGACTATGATAGAGCCCCCCCCCCCCCCCCCCACTACAATTAAACCATCACCCCATAGAAAGCTACTCCCACTTCACTTACGTCGCCATTCCGCTTGTTAATTTTTGGTGGTCTGAATTTAACGTCCCAAATTTGCTCTGTTACAAATTGTTGGAGAGTGCACACAGGCACTCTGCAATTGCTTGTAACAAGAGAAAATTACATAAACAAGATATTATCTGCGATTGATTGAATATGTCATAAGAGCATTAAGGCACAAGTTAGTCCTATAATGGTTTATCGTCCCCTGAGCACCAATGTGCCTAATGGCATGTAGAGCACATTACTGCACTGGTTATTTTCTATTTTTTAACTGTTTATCTCATTCAAAACAAGAGTCCGTATTGATTGAATTGACTGACCCTGCTAACGCCATGTTGAGGCACTATCTGACCCTGTAATGATTTATTGTTCCCCCTAACCCCCGGGTTTGAGTGTTGTCTGCGTGCCTAAGAGGGATTTGGAGAATCCCCCCCCCCCCCCCCCCCCGCCCCAGCTAGGAGTATTTTTTTCAATTGTTGGAAAAATATATAATCAATTTAAAAGATATCACCCAGCGCTGCTGTGCAACCACCTATCGGAACCACTCACAGTTTGGAATTTACACCGGTGACACCCTCTCCCTTGCTAGCTGAAACCCTCTAGCAACATCCCTGGTGCCTAGTGACACATGGGTGACACTGGAGCCCAGGGGAAGTCGTGTCTCTTCAGCCACTGTTTTATACTGAACCAATTGCAACTGTGATAAGTAATAAATGTTGTAATTCTTACTTGCATCGCGCGAAGCGGTCGCTAATTTGCCTATTCAAAATTGTGATTGACCAAAGGGGAGTTCATTGTCTATTGGTCACTGTACATGGTTTACAGTATATTGATTATGGAACAGTCTAGAATCATTTTGGAACGTTAGGTACATTGTGGGGGCGCACCCCATTAGCAAACCCATTAGCAGTTGCATAATTGAATAACCATGTTGAATGGATAGCACTTTCAAAGCACATACCAATCCTAGTACCATCGGTGCCAAATTGACATATTTATTGCATTCGGTTTGACTAAATTGCATTTCATTGAATACAAACCATGCAACTTGTCGGTAGTTAACCCGATACTCACTGCATTCCCAATTGTCATATTTATTGCATTCGGTTTGACTAAATTGCATTTCATTGAATACAAACCATGCAACTTGTCGGTAATTAACCCGATACTCGCTGCATTCCCATAGCTACCTTGACCTGCACGAATGTGGTGTCCGTACGTACAGTATATCCACGTGGTCTGCCCTGCCTTGTTTGACAAAGCTCCTCGAGCTGTGTCAAACAGGACATGGTAGACTCAATTGGCCCACAAAATATAGGAAAGCGATCAATTTTCTGATAATCGTAATCGAATACTCATGTTCGCTGAATAATTCTCACTGGCCGAGTGGCTTTTCGAATAAAACAGGTCGCTACTCCAAAAGGTAACGTACAAAACACCAAACTGGATTAAAAAAAAAAGGATCGTACCATTATAAAAAATATTTCTCAGACAAAACCAGCGGAAAATCAAACCTGGCTTTCTTGAGTAGAATGTCCAGATTTATGTTACTCTGTAATTTATTACAATTTCTTCACTTGATTGTAAATATATTGTATGATATCTCTCACCATCTTCATCAAACATTGTCATTATATTTTATTGTACATATTCTTGACAGCACGATTATGAATTCTTATTTCGAAACTTTAAATTGCTCACTAGAACCTCATTTACCAGTACTTAACTTCGGAACTAACCTCGGAACTTGCCATCGCCTCTCCATACAACGCTATGGCTAACAAGATTACTCTGGATGAGATTCAAAGCAACGATTCTTTTGATTTCGTTAGTAAGTTCAATACAACTGTCACTGGCAATTCCAATGATGAGCCCCATCCAGCTTTCGCTATTGATAGAAACTGTTGCGAGTACTATAGCCCGAAAGAATTTGAAACGACTGTAGTTAATGAAAATAAAACTCTGTCTTTACTCAACATAATTGTCGAAGTCTGAACGCTAACTGGGACAACTTCCACAACCTAATTTGCGATCTCAAGCCTTCATTCAACTTTCTAGACATTGTTGGAATAACAGAAGTTTTTGAAGTCGGAAATAATGAGTACACCCTTGAAGGCTATCATCCGCTAGAAACCCGCCTGCGTCCCGACCGAGACGACGGCCGAGGAGGAGTTGCCATGTTCGTAAAAGAGTGTATAGGCTATAAAATCCGTAATGATCTCTCAGCTTTTATCCCTCATGTTTTTGAATCCTTGTTCATAGAAATTACTTCCAAACATAAATGTATAGTTGGTATAATTTATAGACCTAACACAGCCCCGAAAGCCGACCTTGACTTGTTTCTGGAAACGCTTACACAGTTGATCAGTAAGATAAATAATGAAAATAAAAAGGCCTTCTTGATGGGAGATTTTAATATTGATCTTCTTAGTTTTGGTAGCCATAACAAAACTAATCAATTTATTGATTTAATGTTTAGTGCAGGTTTCATGCCCGTCATCACAAAACCAACACGAGTTACAGATTATTCTGCGACACTAATTGACCATATATTTTGCAACAGAAATGAAAATAACAAAGCAGGAATAATCATCTCAGACGTGAGCGATCACTTTGCGACATTTTATGTCGACGAGATTGTACATCGCAGTTACACATGTAAAGACAAATTTGAAAGATCATTTAAAGAGGAGAACTCAATGAGATTCAAAAACATTCTGTCTATTTGCGACTTCTCAAATATATATCATGCAACCTGTCCTAATGAAGCGTATGAAAATCTGAATGACAAACTCCACCAAGCCTTCAATGTCGCCTTCCCCTTGAAAAAGGTATTTGTTTCCCCCAAACGGGTAAAACGCGAGCCATGGATGACTGCCGGTCTGCTACAATCCTCACTAAATAAGGAAAAGCTTCTTAGAAAAAAACTAAAAAAATCCCTCAAACTACAATGTTGAACAATATAAAAACCACTGTTGTATTTTCAATCGTCTGAAACGTAGTTTGAAGACAGAATACTCTGTACTCCTGGAGAATAAACATAACGTCAAGAAGACTTGGAAAATTCTTCGTAAAGCCATAAACAGATCAAAGCGCACCCCAAACCTACCTAGCACCTTCAAGGAAAACAATATGGAAATAATTGACCCTGAAGAAATAGCAGAAAAATTCAACCTGTTCTTTGCTCACATCGGAAGAAAATGTAAGCAAACAAATTCATAGTGTTAATTCCGATTTCTTGGATTACATCAAATTTAATAACGCCGAGTCATGTTTTATCTCACCTACAAATATACAAGAAGTTGTTCTATGTGTAAGTGGTTTACGGCCAAAAATGAGTGAGGACTGTGACAACATCTCTACTAGTCTTTTAAAAAGGATAATACCAGAAATAGCAGAACCATTAACCTATATAATTAATCATTCATTCTCAGCTGGAAAAGTCCCCGTTAAAATGAAAGTAGCAAAAATCATACCATTTTTTAAGTCTGGCGATCATAATCTCTTTAACAACTACAGACCAATCAGTATCCTTCCTGCTCTCTCCAAAGTTCTGGAAAAGATTATGCACCGAAGACTGACCAATTTCCTAAACGAAAACAAGCTAATATACCGATATCAATTTAGATTCCGCAAAGGGCATACAACATTTCATCCAATACTGCATCTTATAAATAACTTTACAGAAAGAAACGACAGACCAACCAAAGAGTGCACATTGTCAGTTTTCTTTGATTTCTCCAAGGCCTTCGACACAATAAATCACTCAATTCTGTTACAGAAACTGCAGTCATATGGGATAAGGGGTGTAGTCAATTCGTGGTTTAAAGACTACCTGTCTAGTAGCTCACAATTCGTCTCATATAGGAGTAAGTCCTCGGATTTCCAGCCTGTAGTCATGGGTGTCCCTCAAGATTCTGTTCTCGGGCCTATATTTCTCTTGTACATCAATGATATTAGTGAATCGACGCTTCTGAAGATACTGTCATTTGCTGATGATACAACTGCATTCACCTCTGGTAACAACCTGAACACCTTAATTGACACTACGAATAATGAAGTGTCAAAAATAAGTGATTGGTGTGCCGCTAACAAACTCCTACTGAACGCCAGTAAAACTAAATGAATCTTGCTCCACCCACAAGGCTCAACTAATGTTGCGGGTAGGCATGTTACTGTAAATGGCACAAGCATACCTTTGGTTAGTAACAATAATGATGATAAATTCACAAAATTTCTTGGCATCAATATGGATGAACATTTGAGTTTCAAACACCACGTCTCAGCCGTTTGTTCCAAAATATCCATGGCCATTTATGCAATAAATAGAGCGAAAAAAATACTTCCCCTCAATGCCATGAAAACCCTGTATTATACCCTGATACATAGCCATTTATTGTACGGGATTCAGGTGTGGGGTCATATACCGGCTACTAAGAGAATCTTCAAACTCCAAAAAAAGGCAGTTCGTATTATAGGAAATAAAATGTATAATGCGCACACCGACCCACTATTTAAAGAAATTCAAATTATAAAATTTGAAGATCTGTACACACTGCAAGTTCTCATCTTTATGCATGACTGGTACAACAGCAGATTACCGGATTGTTTTAATGAGACCTTCAAAATATATATAAATCCATCGGGTATGGATACAAGACAATCAGGGAAACTCCAAACTTCTAAACCAAGAACACAATTTTCTACTAAACTCCCGCCACACACATTTCGAAACTTATGGAATCAAATCACGCCCCAAAAGCAAACTCTATCTAGGCCCCAATTTAAGAGAACTCTTGTTGAAGAGTTCTTTGATTCGTACCAGTCAACAGTAAATTGTAATAGCCCATGGTGTCCTGATTGCTAATCGTACTCCCCCCCCCCCAAAAAAAAGAAACAAATAAAAAAAAACAAAAAAAAACTGCCACCAACGTATTTCTGTAACAGCAAACGCCTATAAAAGATCATTTCGTTCTTTGCCTACTTGAGAATGAGAAACACGATAGCCCTCGCCGAATGGTTGATTAGTGTACTACTTATTGTTTTAATTATTGTTTTAATTATTGTACTAATTAACAAGTCATGTCCCTTGTCTACCTCGTTGTATAGAGGTGGGGGACGCTACAGAGGTATCAGTGGTTAATTCTCCACCCTACAAGTTTTGATAACTCGCGAATATGGGTTGCAGGAACTGGCAATGTTTTTTTTTTTTAATGTGCCAATGATAGAAACTATAGCCCTTACCGCATAGCCCTTACCGAATTGTTGCTTAGTGTATTACTTATTGTATTAATTATCGTACTAAACAAAAAAGTCGTATCCCTTGTCTACATCCTTGTAGAGTGGTGAGGGAGGACGCTACAGAGGTATCAGTGGTGAATTCTCCACCCGACAAGTTTCTAATAACTGGCGAATATAGGCCACAGGAACTGGCGATGGGTTTTCGGTCGTGGGGGTTGGTCATATCCAACGGTTCGCGGACCGACGGCTCATCGGCGCCTTTTGTATTCTGTGTTCGAGGGGTTGATATGCCCACACGTACATTGGCAGCGTTTCTCTCACAAACTGTTTACTTTACCATAGTATCTTTCCAAGAAGAGATTCCATCACTAAACCTAATGAGCCATCAACACAAATCTTGCTGTCAAGAATATACTTTTCGTCAAAATGGAATGGCAGGAAGACAGCCTCTCAGGCTATGCCATTTCCTTGCAGCGCGTTCAACTATAACCTGTTATATTGTTATCTTGTATATTCTTATGCTGCAAATAAATCAATCAATCAATCAATCAATCAATAGCAATACGATTCCTGTTTTTGTTGAGCTCTTTCTGCAGTAAAGATATGCACCTGAAAGCGAGATACCATGGTGTGTGTAGATTCGCTTTCTGCAAGTAGCTGTCTCCGTGAATTGCTTTGCAATCGTTTAGCAACTCATCTATTATGTTAGTTCCTAAAAGAACTGGGGTCTGTGAGTTGTAATTGGTCTCAAGTGTAATTAAGAAAAGACATTCTTTATCTGGACATTCAGGTGTTCCAATAGCTGATATATCGTGAATAAGGCAGTTGACTCCCATCTGCACATTCAATATTAAGTATCTCTTTTAGTGGCTGGATAGGTGTCACAGACAATTAATGCTCATCAGGGGTTGAGCGAGAATGCTGACACAACCACCACTATCAATTAAGGCCGTGGATTTAAGACCATTTATACTTACCTCAGCTTCAGGGGAGCTTTCTACTAATTTAGGGGTTTTTTTGTTTGTTTTTTTGTTTTGTTAAAAACAGTGTCCCGGTCCAAACCTCCAACAGAGGCACATACCATTTTGGACAGTCCTTGATTTTATGATCCTCGCTCTCACATTTGTAACATCTTGGTCGAAATGTTCGTCCAGCCACAGGCCTATTGGGTAAATAATTACCACGGCCTCTGCCTCCACAATGACCACGTCCACTGTCTCTATCTTGTCGTCCAAAATAACCCCTCATATAACCTCGGTTATATCCTTTGGAATAATAGGGACCACTACTGGCCTCACTTTTCTTTGTATCATTTTTCTCTTCCTCAAGCTTGTCTATTCTGCTGCTTAGCTTCAGAAGAAAGTCTTTAACTTGATTAAGCGAGCTTTTCTCTTCTGACCTGTTTGTAGCTTGATATTTGGTTTTAACTTCCTTTGCAGCATCTTTATCCAATTGACTCTCAATTTTCCTAAGTTCAACCTTGAACTTATCATAGTCTAGGACCGTGTCGAATTTATACGCTGCTACAATTTGTCGCACATGAGGTTTTAGTCCCTGATATAGTCAGTGGCGTAGATAAGGGGGGGGGCGGGGGCGGGGGCGGAGCCCCCTCCCCCCCCCCCCCGCCACCAGAAGTTTTGTGGGAAATTTTTTGGGACCATTTGTAGGCGAATTTATGCCTAATAACATTAAAATGGGGGCTTTGGGGATAAAAACATGCCATTTGGGGTAAATTTTGGGTAAAAAAGACCAATTTTCAGTGAATTTGCGGTAAACAACAGATTTTTTCTGTTTTGGGGTTTTTTGTTGTTATTACACTGTCGGAAAATTTTCGGTCTGTCGGAAAATTTAGGGCTTTCCCCTCCGCCAGCGAAAAGGTATCTACGCCACTGGATATAGTACATTCTGTAATATATCCTCTTGGGTAGATAGTGTTTCATATAGGCTATAAACTATTCTGGGTTTTCAACCTTTGGAGGAGGGACTTTTAACTCTTTCATCATTTCAAGTAATTTCAGGTCATCGTCTGAAATATTTTCTCTTGTGACTGACATTTTTGTATATGTCTATATCAAATACTTGAAACAATCATTGTTTTTTTTAAAATACTGGTTTTGTAGTTTGAAAAAATACGTATGATAAATGTGCCTCAATCATTGGTTCAGAACAATACCCCTAACAGATTGTGAAGATATACATGGCTTGTTGAAACATAAGAGATGCTGTTTTGGTTTGGTAGTGTGTTAAGAATGCAATGAATTCTATAAGTGAATTCAATATTCTAAGTCAAGCTGAAATATTAAATTAAAATATCAATATAGACATGAACTATAGCTCTATCAACTGAAGAGTTGACTGACCACAAATATTCTACTCAACCTACAGTAACATTATAACAACTCTGTCTTCACTCTGTTGACATCACAACACCATTCCTTTTCTTCTTCTGGTTCAATGCTAAAAGGTCCTACAAAATTACAAACAAGTTCATCGCCTGTAGAAAAACAATTTCATGGTACGAATACAATAGCAGACTTCCAGGAACCAGTGGTGCCTGCTGTCAACTCTATGAGTTGATTACCTTTGTGTTTCGTGTTCTATACATCCCAACCGTCATTTTGATGTATAATGTGTGTATATTTAATCTGAATTTTAGGAATATCAAACTACGCGTGACTGCGATGGCGGGAAGTTGAATTTCTTGGTCTCTTTGTTTCTGTTAAAAAAAATGACGAATTTCAAAGTTTATGGGTCGTGAATGTGACTATTGGATTGCTTGGATTCAATAATTACCTCCATGTTTCTTTCAAATGTTGAGAAGTTGGATTTTTGAGGATTTCATTCTTTATTTTTAATCAATGTGAGAGACTTGTTCCCTATTTTCGTAATATCAATGGCAGAATTTCCTAACACCAACACTCTTTCTGAATCAGAGAAGCGTAGGCGTTCATCCAGTAATAGCTCTGTACTCCAAAGTTTCAAGAAACAACGTGACGCCAGCGATTCAGCATCCGATTTATCCTTGTACGAGGCGGATACAAGTATCGACACCAGTATGGAACACAGCCTGGAAATAGTACAGGAGGCGGGGAGGGGCGATCTTACTGAGAGTCTGATCGTTGCTTTGACACACCCAAAAGTGCAGTCCGTTTTGGAAGGATTACTCCGTTCCACATTTACAGAGCAGATCCACGAACTTAGGAGCCGTGTCGAAGAGCTCGAGAGCTCAAACAGCGCAAAAGATGATGCTATTACACGTCTTGAAAATGAACTCGATGAGCTGAAACAGTACGGGATGCGGAACAGCTTAAGGATATCAGGAATACCAGAAACAAACGGAGAAGTAACTGACAAAATAGTGCTGGACATAGCTAAACAAATGGAAATTCCTTTAGAAATTGGTGAAATCGAGAGAAGTCATCGTTCTGTTGCCCCAGGTGCAGCAAGAAATCAACCACGAACTGTCTTGGTAAAATTTAACAGTTATCGGGTTCGGGATAAATTCTACAGGGCTCGCAGGAAACTCAAGTCTGCAACCAGTACAAAGAGTGTGTATGTGAATGAACACTTGACGCCAACGAGGGCACAGCTTGCCAAAACATGTCGAGGTCTCGTTAAGGAAAGAAAGATCAACCAATCATGGACTTTCGACGGAAATTTATTTGTGAAGTTGAAGGATGATTCCGTTCGGCGCCTTGGTACCCCCAAGAAGTGGAAAAACTTGTGAAGGGATTGAGAAACACCCTGTCTAGTTAACTGAGTTCAGTGTAAAAGTGTAAAGGTGTAAAAGAAAATCAATACCCCAAGGAATATCAACATGGCGTGTGAATATCCTCTTGGCAGCAAATTCAAATAAGCTGGTAATATAGTTACCTAATAGGTACAGCAAGTATGTTTTCGTATTTCAATAAGGTCACTTTCTCATTCAACTCATTTAACTCAACCTCACCTTACCCCACCCACCACCCAAGTACCTCAAAACTATATTCCTACGGGTACCAACTCTCGGCAGCCTGTCCTCACGCATATCAAGCCCCCCCCCTAGCTCTATAATGTAATAATATCACTCTATTGGATCAAATACGATCAAATAGTTTTTAAGTGGTGGAAAATACATACAAATGCAAGCTGTTTGCCCAGACATTAGGAAATTACCAATAAAACTACAAGGTTACATTTTGTTCGGGGATGTCAAAAGGCATTCTCGAACAAATAGTAACCAACCAATTATTCTAGAAATGTTTAAAAATACCTCCCACCTATTTGGCTGACACAAGCCTAGAAGATTAGTGGTTGAAGCTTCTTTGTTTGCTTTAACTATGAGAAATTCTAGTTCTTTGTTACCCCCCCCCCCCCCCCCCAGCAACTTACGTACCTCAAACAACCTAGAAGATTAGTGGCTGAGACTTCGGAATCTGATTTCATTTCTAAGACATTCTAGTTGTTATCTCATCTGGTTGGGAAGAAATTACCAATAAAACTACAAGGTTACATTTTGTTCGAGGGTGTCAATAGACATTCTCGAACGAATAGTAATCAAGTAATTTTCTAGAAATGTTTAAAAATAACCCCCTTCCATTTGGCAGATCCATGCTTAGAAGACTGGTGGCAGAAGCTCCTGTGTTTGCTTTAATAACGAGAAATTCTAGTTTTTTGTCACCCTCCCCCCCCCCCCCCCCCAGCAACCTTGGTACCTCAAATAACTTAGAAGAGTAGCTGAGACTTCCGAGTCTGATTTCATTTTTCAGACATTCTAGTTGTGACCTCATCTGCCCCCATCCCCACCCCAGCACCCTATGTACACAAAATAACTTTGTATACCTACCTTTACCAATCCTCCTCCTCCCCATTGTCATTACTCACCAAAAGTCTCTCCAGATTTATAATGTAATATATTCAAATACTATGTTACGGTTTTTATGTGAATATATAAATGTTAAACTACTGGGTGATTGCTGACAAACTACCCATAAAACTTGAATGCCTGTCGACACCGTCTGGCAGAGTGCAACCTCGTACCTAAGGTAGGAGGTTGCACCTTGTTAGATGGTGTCAACAGGCATTCTCAAACAAACAGTAACTGACCTATCATGTTTGAGAAATTCTTCTTCTTTGTTACCTCTTCTTACCCTTAAGTGGTGGATAATATATGGAACAGCTGGCTGCTTGCAAATAAACTACCCATAAAACAACAAGGTTACATTTTGTTCGACTTGTGTCGTAAGGCATTCTTAAACAAATTGTAACTAATACATTATTGCGGAAATGTAAAAATACTCCCTACTAGTATGTATTTGGCTGTAATTCAGCATAGGATTAATTGTGATCCATACGTGTATGCTCAACAGTGGAAATCAATAATGCGAAAACGATGTTATAGAACTTGGGGTGCAGCTGACTGAATGGTGTCAATAGGCTACAATTTGTTTGATTGCAATTTGTTGGATGGCACAAGTAGGCTTTAATGTGATTGGCTACAATTAAGTGGATAGTGTCAATTGCCAACATCCAACAAATGTAACGAACTAATGATTTATCTATGAGAAATTCTAGATTTTTGTTACCCACCCCCGTACCCCATTTACGTATAACGAAATGTGTTTACCTAGCTTACGTGAACTTCCCAACCATGTTCTCACGTCCAAAGATGTCAAAAGACATTCTCGAACGAATAGTAATCAAGTAATTTTCTAGAAATGTTTAAAAATAAGCCCCTTCTATTTGGCTGATCCTTGCTTAGAAAACTGGTGGCAGAAGCTCCTGTGTTTGCTTTAATAGCGAGAAATTCTAGTTTTTTGTTACTCCCCCCCCCCCCACCCCACCAGCAACCTTGGCACCTCAAATAACTTAGAAGATTAGTTGAGCCTTCCGAGTCTGATCTCATTTTTAAGACATTCTAGTTGTGACCTCATCTGCCCCCACCCCAGCACCCTATGTACACAAAATAACTTTGTATGCCTACTTTAACCCTTCTATCTGGCTGATCCAAGCTTAGAAGACTGCTGGAAGAAGCTCCTGTGTTTGCTTTAATAACGAGAAATTAAAGTTTTTTGATACCCCCTCCCCACCCCACCCCCAGCAACCTATGTACCTCAAATAACTTAGAAGATTGGCTGAAACTTCCGCGTCTGATTTCATTTTTAAGACATCATAGTTGCTACCTCACCTCCCCCCCCCCCAGCACCCTATGTACACAAAATAACTCTGTATACCTGCCTTTACCAATCCTTCTCCTCCCCATTGTCAACACTCACCACAAGTCTCTCCAGATTTATAATGTAATATATTCAAATACTATGTTACGGTTTTTATGTGAATATATAAATGTTAAACTACTGGGTGATTGCTGACAAACTACCCAAAAAACTTGAATGCATGTCGACACCGTCTGGCAGAGTGCAACCTCGTACCCAAGGTACGAGGTTGCACTTTGTTAGATGGTGTGGGCAGGCATTCCCAAACAAATAGTAACTGATCTATCATGTATGAGAAATTCCTCTTCTTTGTTACCTCCCCATACCCTTAAGTGGTGGATAATATATAGAACTGCTGTCTGCTTGCTAATAAACTACCCATAAAACAACAAGGTTACATTTTGTTCGACTTGTGTTGTCAGGCATTCTTAAACAAATTGTAACTAATAATTACGGAAATGTAAAAATACTCCCTATTAGTATGTATTGGGCTGTAATTAAGCATAGGATTAATTGTGATCCATACGTGAATGCTCAACAGTGGAAATCAATAATGCGAAAACGACGTTATAGAACTTGGGTTGCAGCTGATTGAATGGTGTCAATAGGCTACAATTTGTTTGATTGCAATTTTTGGATGGTACCAATAGGCTTCAATGTGATTGGCTACAATTAAGTGGATAGTGTCAATTGCCACCATCCAACAAATGTAACGAACTAATGATTTATCTATGAGAAATTCTAGATTTGTGTTACCCACCCCCGTACCCCATTTACTTATAAAGAAATGTGTTTATCTAGCTTACGTGAACTTCCCAACCATGTTCTCACGTCCATAACAAGCCTCCCTATCTTCCCTATCTTTATAATGTAACATAATCGGTCTAGTGGATCAAATACTATCCATAAAACTAGAAAGATTACATTTTGTTCGAGGGTGTCGTCAGATATTCTCGAACAAATAGTGACCAACCAATTATCCTGGAAATGTGCAAAAATACTCCCCATCTATTTGGCTGATCCAGGCTTATGAAATTAGTGATTAACGCTTCTGAGGTTGTTTTCATTTTTGAGAAATTCTGTTACCCCACCCCCCCCCCCACCCTCCCACCCCATTTACCTATAAATAAATGTGCTTACCTACCTTACTTGAACTTCACAATGCATGAGCAAATAGTATTCTATGTTCCTCGTTTTACCCCCCCCCCCCCCCCCCTATTCCGCACGACATACCTCAAATTAATTCTACACACCTTGCGGATCCATCCTCCCCCTGTCCTCACCGATACCTAACCTTCTCCCCACCCTCTCTAGCCATGTAATATAATTTTACTACTCCCAAGTGGATCAAATGCTGTCTTGTGGTCTTCAAGTGGTGGAAAATATTTAGAACTACCGGCTGCTCGCAAACAAACTACCCATAAAACTACAAGGTTACATTTTGTTTGAGGGTGTCAAAAGGCATTCTCAAACAAATAGTAACCAACCAATTATTCTAGAAATAAAAAAAAATATTGTTCCTTGTTACCTCGCTTTACCCACTCCCCCACTCCCATTCCGCACCATACGTACTTTAAATTAATTTTACATACCTAGCAGATCCATCCTCCCCCTGTCCGCACCGATAAAAATCCTCTCTAGCCTTATAATATAATAGTTCTACTTCCAGTAGATCAAATGCTGTCTTGTGATTTTCAAGTGGTGGAAAATATTATAACTTCCAGTTGCTCGTATACTATCCATAAAACTACAAGGTTACATTTTGTTTGAGGGTGTCAAAAGGCCTTCTCAAACATACAGTAACCAACCAATTTATTATAGAAATGTTTATTATTAAAAATACTTCCTATCTATCTGGCTGATCCAGGCTTAGAAGATTAATGGTTGAAGTTCCTGTGTCTGCTTTAAGTATGATACATTCTAGTTCTTTGTTACCCCCCCCCCCCCCCCCCCCAGCATCACACTATACTACTTCAAATTAGAAGATTAACTTCTGAAATGTTTGGGTTTGTTTTCATTTTTGAGAAACTTTAGTTGTTACCTTACCTCCCCAGCACCCTACGTACCCAAAACAACTTTGTACCTTTACCCATCCTTTTCCCCATTGCCATCACTCACCACAAGTTTCTCCAGCTTTAAAATGTAATATTATCATTCCACGTATTCAAACACTATGTTACGGTTTTTATGCGGTGGTAAATATATAGAACTACTGGCTAATTGCTAACACTCTACCCATAAAACTACAAGGTACGAGGTTGCACTTTGTTGGAGGGTGTCGACAAGTATTCTCAAACATATAGCAACTACCTGTCATGTATGAGAAACTCTTGTTCTCTGTTACCATCCCTTACCCATGCTCCCTATGCACCTCGTACTCTTCAATGAATTTTGTATACCAACCTGTACACATCTCTGGAACCACTTTGAGTGACACTATTTAAGGAATAGTGCATGGCTTGGAGTTGACTGCGCCCATGTGGTTCCCGGTGAGGTGGTGTAGTTCCCGACACAAAGCGGAGGCAGCTGCACCGCCTCACTGGGCGCTGCTTGGGCGTGGTCAGCGACAAGACATGCACTGGTCCTTATATAATATCGAACACCCATCAAGAAAAATATCTGTTCGATTTGCTAATCTATTGCCAAGGTAGCAGCCCTACCAACCAGCGTCAAATAGAAAAAATACAATGTAGTTTTCAAAAAAACATTTTCATCTTCCGAAAACACGGCTTGTGGCCCCTCATTGGAAGGAGAGTAACACATTCATTGCAATGAGGGAGTATAAGCTAATTTTGAACCGGTCGGCGAGGGTAAACAAAACATTTCCCCAAACGGAACTGTGTATTCTAGAATCGCGCAACTCGCGAATGAAAGCTAAAATTTTCGAAATTTGACAACGCACTTTAATTATTTCCACACATTTGTCACACATATACATTACCGAATGGGTCAATACGGGATACAAAACTCCGAAGATTCAAATGAATTCCATTATTTATTCGTTTACTACACAAAACATACAATTAAATAGCGAAATAATTCTTCAATGACGCAACCTCCTATTGTAGGCCACCGTTATGCGCTGAAGAAAACAACCATCCTGTTCCGGCCGAATGCATCTTACAGCTGTGTGCAGGGTTGTCTCAATGTTTTGCGTGGATTATTCAACCATGATATCGGTGCGTAACTTCCCGACCGGTATTATTAATAATTAAGGCCAGAATAAACAGGGTCATGTTTTTCCATTCATTTAATTACCTGAGTCCCTCAGTATTTGAAGGGATGGAAAAGATCTGCATTTGTTCATTTTAACTAGTGCGTGCTCTATCATTCATTTTAACTCTTTCACTCAGTAACCGTCTTAGTAGTCAATCTGGGAAATTTAAAAACGAAAACGTAGGCCCACATAGATGAAAACGTTTAAATTAAAATAGGCTTTCTTGGAAGTACCCTAATGGGTGCAGTGTAAATTTAATTTTAGAAACAGAACCAGAGATTAATAAACTCTCCCATCTTTCCTGAATGCTAGAAATTTCTTGTATATACCATTCCATATTACTCTTTTTCATTCTTTTTTATGCAACATTGTACCGTGAATTTTTATTTGGCTACAACGGTGTTATTACCTTTACTGTATTATTATATTCTTCAAAGTCAATTATAAAACATGTTCCTCATGATGAAGTGCCTACCGTAGAGACCTCTCTACTCTGCTTCTGCGATGGTGTTGTTGGTGGGCGATATGGTTATCATGGCGGGTAGAATCACGCTGGACGAGATCCAGACCAATCCGGAATACGATTTTAGTAATCTACGAAATGCTAAAACAGGTGTAAAATTAGAAGACGACGCCTCTCCTTTTATTTTTAACAATTTTAGAAGCAAATATCTTCTTCCCAGTGAGATGGGAACTGAGCTCAACGGTGTGCGTAGATCCTTCTCTGCATTTCATATTAACTGTCAAAGTCTCAATGCGCACTGGGAACCTCTACACCACTTGCTTTCAGATCTAAATGACGAAGAGAACCTGTTGGATGTCATCGGTCTTACGGAAGTCTTTAAAATCCCTTCCAATACATGTTATATTCTCGAAGGTTACCACTCATTTCTGAAAAACACGCGGTCTGGTGACGACGATGGGCGCGGAGGAGTTGGCCTGTTCATAAAAGAAAATATTATCTTCAGTGTTCGCCAAGATCTCTCAATCTTCATACCACACGTCTTTGAGTCCATATTTGTTGAATTAAATTTTAAGCACTCTTCGAGAATAGTTGGCGTAATTTACAGGCCAAACACTGCACCGAAAGTAGATATAGATTTATTTCTATCAAAAATTAATTACATAACTGATATAATTAATAAAGAAAAGAAATCAGCCGTAATTATGGGCGATCTCAACATCGACCTCTTAAAAATAGGATCTCATTCCAAAACAGACTTTTTTATTGACTTGATGCTCAGTGAAGGGTTTGTACCTCTTATTACCAAACCAACCAGAGTAACGGATCGGTCCGCTACCCTCATTGATCACATCTTTTCCAACAATGTCTGTAAGCCTAACTGTCTAAAATCTGGAATAATACTTACCGATCTGTCTGACCACTTTGGGACTTATTATATTGAATTATTAAATCAACCGCCTGAAAATTCGAAACCGATCCTTACAAGAAAAATAAATTCTACAAGTATTGAACACTTCAAGTCGCTACTGTCCCAGTGTAATTTTTCCACAGTTATGGAAACTAACAGTCCAAATATAGCCTACGAAAATTTCCTTCATGTCTACTTGAATGTTTTTGAAACAGCCTTTCCCCTGAAGAGCATTAAGCCAAATAATAAATTTATAAAACGACAGCCATGGATGACAAACGGACTTTTAATCTCAGCCAACAATAAGAATGAAATCTTCAAAAAGAAGTTAAGATCCCCAACAGAAGTTAATGTTAGGAATTACACAAATTACTGCCGACTATTTAATAGAATTAAAAAAAGAGCAAAGCTATATATTATGAAAACATTCTCACAGAAAACAAAAATGACATGCGGAAAACATGGCAAGTACTACATAACGCGCCTAATAGGAATAAAAGTAAGAGTACTATACCCTAGTTTTTCAGTCTTGATGACAAAGAGATACATGCGCCCAATGACATTGCGCAAGAATTCAACAATTTCTTCGCAAATATAGGTAATCAAACATCAAAACTTCTACCCAAACCTCAGAAATCATTCGACGAGTTCCTGAGTGCTAGCTTACAGGAAAACTTGTTCATCACACCTACGTCCCCTTTTGAAATAAGAGATATTGTAAATTCAATGAAATCTAAACTCAGCCAAGACTGTGAAAACGTTTCATCTAGCATCCTTAAACATTCAATAAATTATATTGCAATGCCACTCGCCCATATTATGAATAATTCACTCAGTCAGGGAATAGTTCCGGACAGGATGAAAATTGCCAGGGTAATACCCGTCTTCAAATCAGGTGATGACAAGAATTTTACGAATTACAGGCCAATCAGTATTTTACCTGTTTTTTCTAAAATTCTAGAGAAACTTATGCTTGTAAGACTCTTAAAATTTCTAAATAAATTTGATGTATTTTTTCCACATCAATACGGATTCAGAAAAGATCATAGTACATTACATCCTGTTATGCAATTGTTAAAATGCATAGCCACAGAAAATAATAAACCTACTAAAGACACTACCCTAGCATTATTCTTGGACTTATCCAAAGCTTTTGATACCATAAACCACGTGATACTACTTCAAAAACTAGAGTATTATGGTATAAGAGGTAACGCTCACAACTGGTTCAAAAGCTACCTTCAAAACAGATCTCAATATGTTTCGTTTGGCGAGAGTAAATCCAGTTTATCTGAAATAAGATGTGGTGTACCACAAGGCTCGATATTGGGCCCCGTATTGTTTCTTCTTTACATAAATGATATACAAAATTGTACAACCCTAAACCTCTTATCGTATGCAGATGACACCACAGGATACAAATCCGGGGCGGAGATGGAAACGCTGGTCTCAGAATTCAATCAGGAATTACAAAAGATATTTGATTGGTGCGCTGCCAACTACCTAGTCCTGAACCCCAAGAAAACAAAATATATTCTTATTAATCCATCCCATAAAGAACCCAACTACATCCATGAGGATATACGTATAAATAATCAGATTATTGACAAGGTCGGTAATAGACAAAATGAGAAATTTGTAAAATTCCTTGGCATAAATATTGATGAAAATCTATCTTCTAATGCACATGTATCACAAATTTGCTCGAAAGTTGCTCTTGCTAATTTCAGTCTCAATAAAGTAAAGAAAATCCTCCCACATAGAGTCATGAAAAGCCTATATCTCACTTTGATACAAAGTCACTTCATTTACGGAATTCCAGTATGGGGAGCCTCAAAAGCATGCAATCGACATTTTAAACTTCAGAAACGGTCAATTCGTATCATTAATAATAAGAAATATAATGCTCATACCGACCCACTGTTTATCAAAGATGGTATTCTGAAGATAAAAGATCTATATAACCTGCACGCTTACTTATTCTTGTTTGATTGGCATAATGGGAATCTTCCGACCTCCTTTGTGAATTTCTTTTCCACTGTAAATAATCAAACTAATATAATAACACGCCAAGTCGGCTTCTTGCATAGAGGTAGAACTAGGACAAAAACATTGGAAAATCTACCCGTCTTTGCATTCCCCAAACTATGGAATGAACTAGATTTGGGCACCAGATCAATTACCAATAGAAAAAAATTCAAGAAGAAGTTAATTTCAAAGCTCCTTTCATCGTACTGCAATGATATACATTGCTCAAATCCTTACTGCCCGGATTGTGCTGTCTAGTCTACTTCCATTCCAAGGCATCCCCAGACCGGTAACCCCCCCCCCCCCTTCAAACCCTACAGTCTCTAATAGCTAACACCAACATGATATTGTAAAAGATTCACTTACATAGATTACTAATTTTCATTTTCAATGTAAGTTTGTCTGGTATGCTCGTCCTGCCTGGCACCGTCGGGTTCCGCCTGATCCTTGCATTTGATACACGACCCGACTGCTCCGTGCTTTGGAACCTTACAGGATGGGCCGAACCGGAAAGGGCCAGCCCAATAGGTTCCTCCCACCACCCGCACCATTTGCAAATGCAATTGTTGATCTATTCTTTAAAAAAAAAACAATACTGGCACTTCATGATGTTGCATCACAACTTTATTTTATTTTTTCCTTTTCGATCTAGATATTCCATTATTTTTTTTCTGTACTTTCTTCTACATACTTGTTCCTATCTACCTACCTCTTACTCTCTTCCTCCCTCACCTAGGGGAAGGCAGGAAGACAGCTAATCTGGCTATGCCTCTCCCTGCTGGTATACTTAAGTAACTTATTGGTCTGAACTTATTGGTTTGATTTCTGTATTGTGATTTGTACATTATATGTAAATTGTGTTTTATTTTCTGTAAAATATATCAAAAAAATATCAGAAAGTGAGAATTTCAAAATAAACAAACTTCCATTACTTATATAGCACCTAAAGACAAGCTTCAGCTAAGAGAATAACGTGTCCCCCAATCTGTAAAAATGCCATGTTGGACGTTGTCACGTGATATTGAAACCCACGATGCAGAATACGGGTGTTTTTAAATCCTCCTAAATCTAAAACAGTATCATTGCATCAACTCATCAATACCTAAACATTGTATTTGTCAAATAATATTGCTGTCTAGAGCGATGGCGATCTTTAATATCATTATCTGTTTTTTTTAACATTTCTCGGCTGTTTACAGTTTTGTGTTCATACAAAGCTTCCATCGCAAGGTCACAGTCCGCGCAAATTACTCCGCCGCATTACAAAAGCTGCATAATATTGCCGATATAGTAACAAAGTACATAGGAAATACTGGAATTATTCTGAAATCCATTATAAACGAAAAGAAGTGTTCTATGAAGAAGACAAGTATCGCAAAAGTGTGATCTATTTTTCAGAGACACTTCGCGGTTAAGGAGTTCTTCGGTCACAACAACAAACAACGTTGACTGACTTTAGCGCTGAAAAGCTGAAATTTGCGCGATCTGATAAAAAACAAGTATAATTTTTTATACAATTTACTGCTTGGAATCACCGACGTGATTCAGGTATGGCGTTTGAAATATTCCGACAATGGAAGCAGCGAGACATTCTTTGATTTGTCAAATACAGGTTTGTTTATTTTTCGATCTCACGTGTATCGAACTTGGTTTGCAATTGGCAGGTCAAAATATTGCTATTGCAAGGAAAAACGAGCCATGTTGATGTACACATACTGAAAAAATTGCGCTAAAGCAGTCCGTACACCACGACAAAGTACTATAAATGTGAGATCAAGATATAAGTCTTTCTTTCTTGTCAGAATATCGCACATATTTTTGCATTAGAAATTAGAAAAATAGTTGTACGGGAGGCCGCTTCAGTGATGCAATTTCCAACATTCACTTATCATTCAGTGATTGACTTCACAACACGACTCTTTCAGTTAAAATAATTCTGTAAATATTTTTCTGAGGCATTGTAAATGAGATTCTTTATTGCACCTCCTTCCTGTTTGTTTGGAATTGATAGGTTGGGTCGGGGCGGCACCCGACCCAACCTATCACTTCCAAACAAACGAGATGGAGATCTGCAAAATGAGGTTCCGAGAGGGTGAATTTAGTGATGCTACCCTGCACACAACAGGGTAGCATCACTAAATCCACCCTCTCGGAACCTCAGTCTGAATCAGGGTCTCAAAACTAAACAGAAAGGTATCTAGAGGATAAATTGGCCTACTGTATGGGATAGCATCATCAAATTCCCCCCCCCCCTGTGGACCTCATTTTGCAAATGTCAGATTGCTTATCTTCAGGCCTGGCAACCGCGTTGTGTCCTTCACCCCCTGCCCTCACGGGTGCACGGTCACGTGTAATAAGGCGTACACCACGTCGATGGTGCACACGTTTTCAATCAATGTTAACCCTGTTTGTGTGGCGTATATTGGGGAGCCGATAGTTGCTTGCCATTGCTCAGTGGTTCTCTTCGGGTAGGCCGTCATCCTCCACCCGTAAAATCTTTGTGATCATGATTAGCCACTGTGCAGATATATGTGACCTTATAGTTATACACCAATAAGTAAATTAGTGCACTGTGGGGAGATGGCATTGCAAATCTTGACACACCACTTCAAATGCTTCCTTTCATATTTTGATGTACCACATCTTCAGGGGTGGAGGTGATCTTATGGTGTGCGTGTGTCAGATTGCAGTTTGTTTCAATCAGGCCCCTGGATTAATATTTGGAATCTATTTAATGGGAGGGGGGGGGGGGGGCAAGTGACATAAGAACCCTTGGAAGTTTGTCTACAGCTGATACAGTTGGAAGCACTCAGGAATAATTTCATGACTTCATTCCTTTGTTGTGTTGATGAACCATGACTAACTGGATATGACACAAATAGTTGTTTGAACAACTTTGTCAAGCGAGCAGTTAAGACCCTTGGGGCGACTTGTTTTTTGTTTTTAGCTCAAGTCTGACATACTCAAATTTGAGGTTTTGTCATGGCCCGTCTGTGCATCCGTCCATCTGTCAACAATTCAATACGACTCAGACAAGAGACCATATTTATGAACCGATCTTTGCGAAACTTCTTGGGTACCTTTGTCAGCACCGTGGGATGAGAACAAGTGCGGTCTGGAATTCAAGATGGCTGCCGGAAGCCATTTTGTACTGAAATTCGTGCAATCTGTGTTTTGTACAGAGCTTCTGAATGAATGTTCTGGTTTGGTTAAATTTTGTATGATGTGTATATTCAACTGTGTTATAGCCGAGTTCCTGTGTTAATATTTGGTGTTGTTTGGGGAGGGTAACATCAGTACAAACCGCTTTTCTATTCCAATGAGAAAAATGAAACCTCCTCACCTCATGGGAAACCTAGGAGCTAAAGATAAAAAATTCAAATACCTATATTTTAAGAAGGACTGGACAAATATTTATTAATTAGTATCGATCAACCTTAGAAGGGTTTGAATTAAACAGGCCAAAACAATTGCTAACATTTGGCTTATGGGGCACCATACAAGGGTCCAATGGAGATTTCGTTTCTTGTTTATCATCCATCTATCATCCTCCTTTACAATACTTTATATGTAATTTTGTTATCAGGTCATTACCTAGTTGTGTGTGATTGCTGTGTCACAAACTATACATGTATACATGTACATGTCCTACACAAGTTGTGAGCTACAGTGTCATTGACACTTTCATTGTTTTTTTTTCGCTCCAATATATGTTTGGCTTCATTTTGTGTGATTTTATGTGTGGAAAAAAGAAATGCCTATGTGTGCAGAAAGATACCTACAGTACATGAAGAGTGTATTATCACTAAATCATCAGCAAAGTGGAGATTCCACCTAAGAGAAAAAATGCAATTTTTTGTAAAGTATAACAGACACAAGTAAAGTTCCAGCCAGTGGTCCCCCGGGTTAAACCCGGAGGTCCATTGGCTGAAACATTGCTAATGCCTGTGTTTTCTGTCCATATGTTCAGAAAATGATACTTTGGGTGATAACTCCACTCCACAGGTGATTTAGTTACAATCCACTCTCCACATTCTGTTTGCTCCCCTCCCTCAATTTGTGTGTAGGGAGATTAGCTGCACTTGGCTTTGCGATGCAGGCCTCTTGTTGGCCGTGTGTTCTTGAATTTGCTTCACAATCCTTAAAATGCAAAGGATTTTTTTTTCCAGTGATATGGTGCAAATATAACACCTTAGTCTCAGCACAAGATTGCAGCTTTATGTACCTTTTGGCTTTTAATCATTTACTGTAGTATGCTAGCCTGCTCATGTAACATAACTACAAGGTGAGTGCTGCATCACAGTTTATTTATAGATTGTGTACCGTACATTAGCATATAAGCCACTCAACCAGGCAACCTTAGTACAGCAGGACCTGGGGGTTCAGGCTAGATGACTGTAATATGATTAATCACCAAGCGCCAGTTCACAGAGAGAGAGAGGGTGCAGAGGTTCTGAAATGTTCACAGAAACCCTTCTAATAAATATACACGGGTATGTTTTTAATTATATATCTTGTTTTGTAAGGCCTAAAAATGTTAAAAATCTGTTTCTCATGCACTCCCGCGTGGTCGTTTTGGCTGCTGCATGCTCTCTGTTCATAATCAATACAAACTTGAACAAGTAAAAATATTATACCCAAGTTAATAAAATTGATAAATTTGTTCCTGACGTGCAAGAAGGCTTTGCAGTGCTTGCTTTAGCACTGCAAAGCCTTCTTGCACTCAAGGGATGAAATACTCCACCACCCATGCTAATCTGTTGATTATGGCATAAAACAAACCAAGAATATGAAGTTTTGATGGCAAAGATTTCATTATAAAAAAAAGTAAAAAAACAAACACCTACCTGCAATTGTACAAAATGGCCTGAGAAACAGAAGATTTACTTTGTGGGGGGGGGGGGGAGGGGGCTTATTTGGATTTTTTATCTCGTCACAATGTGTACCAAAGAACAACCCAGGAGTGGAGTTTCCCAGCATTGAATACATTTATTTCTTTGAAATAACATCCTTGCTGATTGAAAGTTTGAGCTAGTGAAATCAGAATTCCATAAATTCAAAAGACATGTTCTTAGTAGAAATTCCACTTCATGGGTGTTTCTTTTCAACATGGCTGTCCATCTGAACGACATTAAGTCTCACGTTACCATTGTGAAATTTATTACCCTCTTTTTTAGTACTGGTTAGTTTGGCAAGTTTGCGTTGAGTGAGTTAATTTTTTCGATAGGGTTAAAGTTTTTTCTAATTTGCTACGAAAAAGAAGGAGGACACATTTAATTTTAAGAAATGTCTAAGGTGTTCAGTTTAATTTATCTGCATCATTACTTGTTTGGAATTTGTTTTTTTTTTCAGTAAGCTATAATGTGACTACAGCAAGCTTCCACACCTGAACTTTTTATTCTTAACTTTTTGAACTCTGTTGACCCCAGCAAAAAGACAAACAATAACAAAGATGGCTTTCTCTTTGGAGGGAATGTATAGGGTTGCAATTATTTCTTTCAGTATCCCTACTAATGCATTTGGAACTGTTTTAACCCCCTAGCTTTGTTCTTTGATGTTTTGAACAGGTTTAGCCATAAATGTTTTTCATGAGAAATAGTTTTGTTTTCAGTTCCAGTGCTAATGCCGTAGCAGACTTTCAGGAACCATTCATGCCTCACATATATTAGGTGAGTAAGTAGCATGTATTTATTCAGGTTCTATACCTCACAATCTTCATTTTGATGTATAATATGTGTATATTTATTTGGAATTTACGGGATTTCAGACTTGGTATTGTCACAGTAAATTTTGTTTGCTGTTTTTATTTCATTACTTATACAGGCCCTTAAGCTGACCCGAATAAGTCTTCAAACTCAATTCTGATAACAGCTGTGCAAATGGGGAAGAGTACATAAACTGTTCAATCTCAATTGATGTGAAAGCCACTCAACTGAGAAGTTCACGAAACTTCACAACTCATCAAGCAGAACAGCCAATGAAAATTGAGAACACTAAAACAATCATGTGACGTCAAATACTACAACCAATGAAAAGTTACAACTACTTTTTCAATGGAATTCCATAGTAAAACTGAGTAATTCTTGATACCCTTGTTTGAGCAGTTTCCGAATGTGAACAAAAGTCGTGAATTGAGCAATATATACAACCCTAAGTAAAGTTATAATTCAAAAAGGTTTGATATCCACAGAGAAAAAAAGAAGTATTTAGTGTTTCACATGCAAAATATATCCCTTCACCAAAACAAGAATTATATGCAGAATTTAGTGAATCTCATTCTTACCATCTTATGACTTGGACCACAACACAGAAAATTTGTCAGCAACAATAGGAAATTTTTTTTTTTTTACAATGCTCAATGTATGTCTCAAAATCAAAAGAATTTAATAAACGATTAATTATTACATATTATGGTTTAGAGGCTCTAATTGAGAATAGAGACGAACTTTTCATTCCTTACTTGAAGTGTGTGGCCAAAGCTATAAATATATCAAACACACCCTAGGCTATCATCTGTCGGAAAAAAATACAAATGGTTCCAATGAGCACATTTTAAAAAATGAATCTAATAAATAATGAAAGTCACAATCAGTCACAAAAGGTCACTGCAGTTTAGAACGATATCCTGATATCCTGCCGGCGTAGGTGTAAAGTGTGTCCATCCTTGCACAAGTAGGTAACTTCCCCATGGGTATCAAAACCGGTTGGGCGCCAGTGAAATAGGCCTAAGTTTGGGCATCACGTGGAAAATGGTAATGTCCTCCTGGACTGTGCCACAACTAACTCAGCATTACTTTTAGTGATTTAATAAGAATAATGAGAAGGAACTCTGAAATACAAAAATAAAACACCATTGTACAAATTGTAAACAATCATTTCAGCTGTAAAAAAGTAGTATTACCAGCATAATAATGATATTATAACACTATTCACGAAATTTGTGACCAAATCAACATGTCATAAACAGTCTGGATAACAGACTGTTTATTTTCTCATCATAATGCATACAGCAATGTGAATGATCAGTATGAACACCCGAATGCTTGCCAAGTGTTGATGTGCAGATACCAGGTACTACATCGACGAACTGGGTTCAAGCTTCACCTGTTTCTGGTGTTTTAGCTAGACACAAGCAAGGCTTGAACCAAGTTAGCAATGGCAGAGATAAAAGGTTATCACTTTCTCCAAAACACTCAAAATCTCTCTTAACTTGAATAATTCCGTCTTCATTAAATTAAAAACAAAATAACAATGCACAACAATACTGTAGCCCCCTAAATTATATATGCAAACACAACTTACTCCAATGAACATATCTTACCAGATTGTGGATCTGAGTGCCGTTCACACTTTACACTCCCAGGCGATGCTACACCACTTCCATCACCATTCTCTCTGTGCTGTTCAGGTTAGCTGTTAGAACAATACCCACAACCATTCATGCATTGCATTTTGTGAATACGATTTCGTCAAGTCGATTTGTCAGTCAGCAGTTTGAAGCAAAAATATGACAGAAGAAAACAGCGTTGTCAAAACAATGAAAATTTCACTAATCGACACTGAATTCGAAATAAATAAAGGAAACACAATTCGAAATAAATAGATCAGGCGTAATATATACTAACCAAAAAAGACGATCAAAGTACTGAGGATTTAAGCAATTGCAAATTACATAAATACATTTGATTTTTTTTGAAGACGTGACAACAACCCATTCAACCTTTCTTGTCACGCGATCTGCCGACTCCCGCCAAACCATGAAAGCCTGTTACGACAATCCACAAATTTTGTGGATTGTCGTAACAGGCTTTCATGGTTTGGCGGGTGTCGGCAGATCGCGTGACAAGAAAGGTTGAATGGGTTGTTGTTTTCACGTCTTCAAAAAAAATCAAGGCACAAAGTCCTTCACAAACCACGACTGATTTTCAGATGCTAATTTATTTATTTTATTTATTAGGGTTTAACGACACATTGACAGCCAGGGTCATATCATGTCGGTGACAATTTTACGGGTGGAGGAAGCTGGAGTACCCGGAGAGAACCACCGAGCAACGTCGAGCATGTCAGCTCTCCAACATCGTAACTCTGTACTCTGTACCGCGGCACAGGCAGGGTTAGATTGGTTGAAGACATGCACACCTTCGACGTGCAGTACACCTTAGTACACAGCGTCATCGTGCCCCCATGTAGGCAATTGGGGTTAAGTGCCTTGCCCAGGGACACAGCGCGGGAGCGCAAATCAGTCGCTGAAATGGTCACCCATCCAACTACTAACCTCTCTCGACGTTGTTGAACTTCGTGATCTGACGAGAATCGGTTACCGCGACGCCACCGCGCCCCCTTTCGGATGCTAAAAGAGGGGCTCAGTTGACGAAAATAAAATACAACTATATAATGGTTTTTCAAAGAAATATAAAATCTCATCTGCTACAATATATTTGAGATTGTGTTTTTTTCCAAGTGGTTGCAAACCGCAGATGGGAATTTTTAAGTTTCAGACGTTTTAGTTATTTATTTTTGTGAAATTTACGAAAATCGCCTCGAGAGGATTCCGATGCATTATTTTAAAGATGTCCGTGACATCACATGAATATCTGGGGTTTGTGTACCTCTGTGCAAAATTGTTACTTCATCAGAGGCCGTCTGCAGCTCCTTAACAATTCAATCTTCAAAATGATTCCAGTGTCCTTAATAAAGTCAACAGATGTGAAAAAGAAGCGACCAGAGATTTTCAGGTAACTCACAAATCAACAATCAGACGACATCACTTCTTCTTAGACTCAAAGTTAACCTCTAGTTGCCAGGTTTCTTTTTAAAGCACAATACACAAGGAATCCCGGATAAACTTAACCCGTTGAGTCCTAATGGTATCTTCCATGTCATTTCAATGACAGCAATTGGGAGAGTCCAAATTGGTTATTTGGGGGTAGACCAATAAATATTGATCGGTGTACTCCACACATTCACTTAGCAGCTATCATACTTAATGCAATTATGACGCATCACGTTCATGGGCTAGAAAAACGGCAGATCATGTTCAAAGGTTTAACACGGTTAAGGGTTAGCTTAAATGGAAACTAGCAATCGGTCTTATTTTTATTTTTGGATTCCTCACTCGTTCATGTTGTTTACGTGGTGACGTTGTTCCCCTCAATAGCGTATGATGCCGACAAGGTAATATATATATATTAATTTCGCCATTATAACTGCCCTCTTCTTAATTCTGCGGTTGCGCGGAGATTATTCATTTTCAATTTCTTTCTTTTCAATTTAATACCGCTGTGACACTTTTGTGATATTTACTTCAAAAAGTGCGGCTTGTTTAGAAACAGGGTCGATCCGTTTGCAATACCCACTGTGATCCGTAATTCTGGAGCCGAGAAGTATGTTTTGCTAAATAGTTAAGTCTGATTCCGCGTTTTGAAATCCCGCTCATCGCGAATCTCTAGCGATTTTTGCAGTCATTGAACATACGGGAATAAGTTGTCAATATAATAACAATACAACTGTCCTCAGAATTCGGTTAACCTATTTGTGATGTCGACATGCCCGATTAGACCAGTAGGAAAATCTCAGAAAAGGTTTATTTTTCGAAGTTGAGAGGATGGAATGTTAATGGCTGGCAACTGTAAAAAATATCATGGCCATGTATTCCTCTAACAGAAACATGTGGTTGCCCGGCCAATTTTCGCTTCTAGTCTGAGAAATAGGTCAAAAGGTGCATTTTTCCCAATTTTCACACTGAGTTCTGAGTACATGACAACAGAGAGACCGTATGTGCTTAATTTAGAAATATATCAAGCTTTATCTTTGTCAAATGTATTTACTAAAGTTTTGGAGTAAAATGAGAAGGTATTTATGGTCAATCAAGGTCAAACGTACATGTAAGCAGGTCAAAGGTCAGAAGGTACACTTTACGGCCTGTCTTCTAAAATCAGATTTTGTGAGTTAAAAATTAAATTAAGAGTTGTAGTCCGGCTTCAATAGCACAGCCTCATCAGTCAATCCAGCAAAAATGTCTGTTGGCTTTTTGCCAATTCTAAATGCACCGGTTCATGAACAAGATACAATGTGGACTGTAATAGATCGTTGCATCCAGATATCTGCAGCCATGAACCCTGGTCAGTCAACTGTTCTCACCCTTGATCAGGCATTATACTGCAAAGCTAAGCGACTACAGTGGGCAAATCCTGGACCATGTACACCCTTTGTTATCAAACGTGGTGGCTTCCACATAGCACTGACATTCATGAGTGTAATTGGTCAGCATATTACCGACTCTGGACTAGTCGATGTGTGGGTTGAAAGTTCCGTATATGGAGAGAACACAGCACAAAACAACATGTCAGCAAAGTCATATGAGAGGACTATTCACATAAACTGACATTTGAAGCTCTGTGGCGGATAATGTGGAATGAGTTAGTGGACTGGGCCAAGGATCATAATGAACCAGTTATAGCTGATATCATGGATAAAGCTGGTCAAGCTTGCTGGTACCATGAAGAATCTTTCTGACAATTCTAATGTTAGTTCTGAAATTGATAAAATGATCCATGCCTTTCAGACTGATGAGCTCAAGAGCATACTGGAAGCATTTGATGCGGAACGTCCAGCATCTTTCGTCTACTGGCGTCAGTATATGGAAATGGTATCAGTTCTACTTCTGTTCATAAGAGCTGAGCACGAAGGTAACTGGGAACTACACCTGACCTCATTTGCTACTATGCTGCCACGGTTTGCAGCCTATGACCACACTAACTATACGTGGTGGGGGATTGGCTGATATGAGCTGATATGAGACAGTTAAACAAAACCCATCCAGATGTTTATCAGGAATTCATGAATGGTAACTTCGTTGTTAGAACGATCTGATCACCTTTCCAACCAACTTTCTACGGACCAAGCCTTGGAGCATGTGAATAAAATCTGCAAAGTAGCTGGAGGCTTGATTGGAATCACTAGGTCTGATAGTGCAAGAGATAGGTGGTGCTTGACGTTCAATGAGAGGAGTGATATTGTGGAGAAAACATGTATTATGTTTCGTATGCATGATGATGACCCAGATCTAGATGAAAATACCCACAAGGAAAACGGACCTGCAAGAATGGCTAGAGATGAAGCCGTTGATTAGAGAACAATTAGAGCGTTTTGGCGTGTTTAAACAGAGTGGGTCATTGTTGGTATCACTTGCAAGCCATGATATTGCCAACGAGGTAATAACAACCTCACTGCTAACTGCTGAATCAAAAGGAACACAAAAAGTTCGAGATTTCATTGAGCAGAGATTATGTGCACAGAAAGTCGGGTTCTGTTTCTATGACAGCTTGGCCAAATGTAACTTGCCGACATTCAAGTCACTCTATGTCAAGAAGAGTTCAGTACCAAAGGATAAGTCCAGAGTTGTAAAAGCTGACAAATCTCTATTCCAGCGTATAATTAGGGCTCAGTTATCTGGTCGCAAGATAGACATGTGTGAACTGTTAAAACATAAGTTGTTTCCAGTACCTCTTTCATTGGCTGATACAGCTGGAAATCTGCTGTCAGCTTCTGAAAATCTATATTACAACATATCATAGAGGGTGACGTTTGCTCCGATCGGCTACCACCATCTAATGGTATGAAGACTTGTACAAACATTGATGGACAGGCCCTCGTCATGACACTGGGAAAACCAAAAGACGCACATGCATTTGCTGACCTTGCTGGTGTATTTGTAAAAGCCATTTTGAAGCATGTCCTTGAGGATTGTTCCAGAGTAGATGTCGTCTTTGACCGGTATGGAGACAAGTCTATAAAGGGTGTTACAAGGGATAAGCGAGGATCTGGTCGACATCCTATTAGGCGAATTATTGAAAATGGAGATGTGCCTCTGTCATCAAACTGGAATGACTTCATCAGTCACCCAGATAACAAGTCAAACCTTGCCAACTTCCTTTCAGAAAAATTGAAGCGCCAAACTACGGTCGAAGATGCTAAATAGTCACTGCTGGAGGCTTTACAGATATTCAAACAGCCAAATCATCTACTGGAAGGGATGTATCTTTCCTTGAGGAAACAAATGAGGAAGCCGACACCAGAATTGTACTTCACGCTGTTGAAGCATCGAAACACGGATATCAGCGTACTACTGTAGTGTGTCAGGACACAGATCTTCTCATTCTCCTAATCTACCTCACTAGACAGCTGACCGCAGAAGTATGGTTTCAGACAGGAACATCAAAAAAGCACAAGTTTATTCCTGTTCACAAGATAAATATTTCTGAACAAGAAAAATCTGTTTTGCCTGCTTTCCAAGCTGTTACTGATTGCGACACCGTCAGTAAGCTTGCTGGACATTCAAAAAAATCAGCTTGGCAAGTTTTCAGGGCGCATCTAGATCTTCTGAGTGACCTTGGCGAAGGCGAGCTTAGCGAACAGACATTACATAATGCTGAAACTTTCACCATCGGTGGATTCCTCCTCGACTGATGAGTTACATTGTAAGTTATTTTTGAATGGGAAACGAGAGTTGAATAACCTTTCACCAACCTCCGATTCTGTTGAGTTACACATCAAACGTGCTCACCATCAAACTCGCATTTGGTTATCTGCTGATCAACCGGTTCCCACCTCAAGTTCACATGTTGGTAATGGATGGTTTGAGTCAGAATAGACGTTGAAACCACTATTAATGAGAACACTTGCCGAACACAGAAACTTAAATGCATAAGTGCTTGTGGGTGCAGTGATAAGGGACAGTGCAGGAATCCTCCTAATGAAGAGACGGATAGTGAGGGTGAATGAGCAGGTGTTGAAATCCATTGCGCTGTGCCGACATACAACGTTCCAAACACTTTACCTCTGACGATGTTCCGAAATGTTGAATTTCATTCTCTAGCTCTTTCAAGAATTGGCATCGCATAAATTGTGATGCCAATTCTTGAAAAAGCTAGACAATCGAAGGGCCTACTTGCACTGGATTAATATCTAATTTGGAAATTTCAGCGATGCATCTAGATGTGAATGAATAACAGTTTTTTCATCTAATGTGTGTGACAATATCTTATCCTTTTTGTATCAAGAAGTACAAAAAAAAATATTTTAATTTTTCTATTTCCCGGTGCGAGTTGCCCGTTTAAGTCCATAATTTTGTTACAAAAAGACACTTAGCATCTAGAATTTAAGAAATTGGTGAATTTAGTTAATAAAAAACGAAAATCCACCCCGACAAATAAATACTTGGAAAACAAATTACGGTTTTTGAACATGTGTTTGCATTCTAGTATGATTTGTAGATACATTTTGCACTCAATGACCTTTGACCTTGGTACTGACACACAGAAGCACAGGTGGCCGGGCAACCGGGCTGCTTGTGTTCTACATACCCATAGGCACCCACACAGCATTGTTGCCGTCCATTAACATTCCGTCCTCCCAATCGAGATTCTTATTTTTTTTTTTACTAGTCTAGATCAGTGATACTCAACAAACTTTTTGTTACTCGGAACAAACTCACATTTCCGCAGAAAGTTGTTGTAGCATGTGTAACATTTACATGGTCGCTCGCAGTGTTAGTTGCTAAGGTTCATATTTATTTATTTATTTATTTATTTATTTATTTATTTAATGGCGTTTAAGGTCACATATTTAGAGAGGGTTTGCACCTCCCAAGCATTCGTGACTGGGTCATATTTTACCAATAAAACAGAGCCTGTTTTCCGTAGTGAACAGGCACCGCTTCACTTCCCGGGCATCCCGCGCGGGAAGGTATATATTTAGACGGCGATATCATCAACGCGTCTTTTCATTGATTCAGAGCACCAGTATGTGTCTGAAATTAACTGGATGTTTTTTCGCTGTTGTAAATGATCACAACGCTACCCACGAGTGTAGATTTAATTGACCTACTTAGATGTAGTTTTTATAAACAAATATCGAATCAGACGGAGATTCGCCATTTCGCAATAACAAAATGCTTCATGACACAGGTATGTACGGCTTTGAGTGCATTAACACTATTATATTGGGAAACCACAACGGGCGTTTTTGTTTAGACTCTTCCGATTGAGAAACAATGACAAGATCGGGCGCAGGGAGATGTATATATTATTGGTGATTTTCGACACATATGTTACCAAGCTTTCACATAACTGCTCCCCGTGTATTTGCAGATGTGTGATTCACATTCACGCTATGCAAGCTAAGCTCAAAAAGCTTATTTTATCTCTAAAAAGTAAATTTCTGTCTCCATCGAAATTAGAAAACATGATTCTCCTGTCGTTGTCGTTTTCGACTGCAAGGAGGGGGGGATTTGACAGCTTCACAGGTAGTCATTTGGTAATTGCAACCATTTCCCCTTTTGAAATTTTTTATAATCATGGGCGGATCGTGGAATTAAAATACGGGGGGGGGGGGGGGGGGGTTGCAGAGTCCTAGCATCAGTCGTCGAAGGCGACTGCCGCACGTGCCGAAGGGACGTGCGTTTGTGTGTGTGGGGGGGGGGGGGTCTGATTTTTATATTTCCAGGTGTTCTGAGGTGGCTTCCAAATGCATTCTGGCCTCCAATTGAATATGATGAAAGGAAATTCAAACACACATTTTTCGTTGTAAAAGTTAAAATTATCAAACCATACATCACATACACCTGTCACATACTGCTTCTGGTCATAGAGCTGACACTTACACATAATTTCACCAATTTGCCTCTGCTATTATAGGGGTTATGGCCCGGATCACGATGGACATCTGACCGACCCACCGAACGACGGACCCATCACGGACAGATGCAATCCAGAATACCCCACTTTTTTCAGAAAGTGGGGGTATAATAAGTTTAAAGATTGTTGTAGGCACTGCGGTGTGCCACAGTGAGAACTCGACCGTTCAACTCAACTGGCCATTCGCAGATTCGGGCGAATGGCCAGTTGAGTTGACTCGGCGAATGCCAGAAGCCCTCAATTAAATTAGAACTGGGAAACAAACATACGCGACTGGAAATATTGGCTCCCCATTAACATTAACTTCAAGTTTGGGGTATGTGATGTAAAAATAATGATACAAGGAACATGCCATTACTTCGGCCTTGTGGCGACAAAATATTCTTTTATACTTCTCTTCATTGCGTCCCGCTTTCGACTATCGATTTTTCTGACAGTGGATGCTTGCAGACGTGACTGTCGTCAGTTCTATAAATAACCGATATTCTGCAAATTCTAAAGAGGATCATGTCCCTAATTTGGAAACGTGATGTCATTAGTTAAGGTGGGGCGTTATAGGGACAAAGATTGTGTGGAATAAGAGCATGACTTTTTACAGTGGGCTCGGGGAGGGGGGACTAGTCCTCTCTCCCCCTCTGGATCCGCCCTTGATAATAGAACAACTGCATTGACCATGCCCCTCTTTCATTTCTTTTCTGGGGGAGTAGATGTGCATGGTGTACGTTTTTAGTTGGCCTTATAAACAACATGTGTTACGGTGATCTGTCAGTCGCTACAATTACATGAAATACTGAAACTGAGAACCCAAGTCAAACTGGATTACAAAGGTCTACATTATAGCTCTATCTCCGTTCCAGGGGTATCGTGAGCACTAGAAATGTGTGTGT